>ONZH01021769.1:0-110000 GCA_900303285.1 Rhinella marina
GGAGGCCCAAGAGGTGAGACCTCTTAAAAATTATGTGGAGAGGTGAGACCCAAAAATTATGAGGTGAGACCTCTTAAAAATTATTGTGGAGGCCCAAGAGGTGAGACCTCTTAAAAATTATGTGGAGGCCCAAGAGGTGAGATTTATATTATAATTTACGGAGCAATTCTACGGCGGTTAAGGAGGAGGAGGAGGAGGTGGAGGAGGAAATGGCACTTCATACAGATGGCACTTCACTTTTGGCTGCTTTCCACGGTTGGAGAAGCAAAGTCCGGGTCAATCCACTTGCTGTTCATTTTGATTAGCGTCAGCCTGTCGGCACTGTCGGTTGACAGGCGGCTGCGCTTATCGGTTATAATGCCCCCGGCTGCGCTGAACACCCTTTCTGATAGCACGCTGGCGGCAGGGCAGGCAAGCACCTCCAAGGCGTACAGGGACAGTTCCAGCCACGTGTCCAACTTGGAGACCCAGTAAGTGTAGGACGCCGAGGGATCGGGGAGGACAGGGTTACGGTCTGCCAGGTACTCCCGCAACATCCGCCGATACTTGTCCCTCCTGCTGATAGCGGGCCCCGCAGTGATGGAAGTTGCACGAGGGGGTGCCATGAACGTGTCCCACACCTTGGAGAGTGTTCCCCTGGTGGCTGTGGGCCTGATGGATGTTGTGGGACTCTGGGAGACCCTCTCCTCTCTGCCGCCAGCGATGGTGGGTGGGAAAATCTCCATCATGTTCTGCACGAGTTCCCTCTGGTATTCCAGCAATCGATTCGTCCTCTCCTCTACCGGAATAAAAGAGGAGACGTTATCTTTATACCGGGGGTCCAGGAGTGCGAAGACCCAGTACAGTTTGTTCTCCACTATCCGGACAACACGTGTGTCCCGGGAAAAGCAGCCCAGCATGAAGTCAGCCATGTGTGCCAGACTCTGAATAGGCATGACCTCACTGCCCCCACCAGAAGGATCACTTGCCATTTCCTCCTCTTCCTCTTCCGCCTCCTCTCCGCCCCATCCGCGCTGAACCAATGGGACGCACACAGCCTGACTGCTACCCTCGCCGCCAGCATCCTCCTCCTCTTCCACAGCCACCTCCACGTCGTCCTCCTCCTCATCCTCCTCCTCCTGCAACTGCCACCGTGAAGCAGACAAAAGTGTGGTCTGACTGTGTAGCTCCGTTGCGTCTCCTCCTACCCCCGTCTCCTCTGCGTGCAATGCGTTCTCCCTTATTGCGATGAGCGATTCTTTAAGGACGCCTAGGAGCGGGATGGTTACGCTCACTATAGCGTCCTCGCTGCTGACCTTCTTGGTGGACTCCTCAAAGATACGCAGTACATCGCATATGTCTGCCATCCATGGCCACTCGTGGTTGGCAAACTGAGGGAGCTGAGTTGGAGGCACGCGTGGATTCATTAATCTGGTACTCCATCAATGCTCTCTGCTGCTCACACACCCTGGCCAACATGGAATAGGTGGAATTCCAGCGAGTCGGCAGGTCGCACAACAGCCGATGTTCAGGCAAATGGAGGCGTTGCTGGAGTTTTTTTAAGCTAGCAGCAGCTACAGTTGACTTCCGAAAGTGAGCGCACAAGCGCCGCACTTTCACCAGTAGCTCTGCCAGGTTGGGGTAAGTCTTCAGAAATTTTTGGACTACCAGATTAAAAACGTGGGCCAGGCATGGTACGTGATTGAGTTCGGCAAGCTCCAGAGCCGCCACCAGGTTACGGCCGTTATCGCACACGACCATGCCTGGTCCTAGCTGCAGCGGCGACAGCCACATCTCCGTCTGCTGCAATATGGCGTCCCTCACCTCTGGGGCGCTGTGCTGTCTTCCTGTCGCCCAAGCTGATGAGCTTTAGCACCGCCTGCTGACGTCTCCCCGCGCCAGTGCTGCAACGCTTCCAGCTAGCGGCTGAGGGAGATGTTAAGGCACAGGAGGAGAGGAGGAGGAGGAGGAGGAGGGGGGTTTATCAGAACCCATGCTGGCAATCTTGGGCGGGGGTGGTAGGTAGGCCGTCTCTGTTTGCGACCCCGTCCCCGCTTCCACTACATTCACCCAGTGTGCCGTCAGAAGAAATGTATCGTCCCTGGCCGCAAGCGCTTGTCCACGAGTCGGTGGTCAAGTGGACCTTTGCGCTGACTGCGTACCTCAGGGCCCGCCTGATGTTACGCGACACGTGCTGGTGCAGGGCGGGGACGGCACTCCGGGAAAAGTAGTGGCGGCTAGGGACGGAATAGCGAGGTGCGGCAGCCGCCATCAGGTCGCGGAAGGCCTGCGTCTCCACAAGCCTAAACGGCAACATCTCCAGGGCCAGCAGTTTGGAGATGTGGCAGTTTAAGGCTTGGGCTTGGGGGTGACTCGAGGCGTACTTCCGCCTGCGGTCGAACGCCTGCGAGATGGACAGTTGTTGGGACGAGGAGTGTGAAGGTGCAGGCGAAGAGGCGGGGGAAGGGGAGGCTGAAGGAGAAGGCCCCAAAGTAGCCGAGGCAGAGGCAGATGTGGAGGTGTCCTGGCTGGAGGTCTGGACCGCAGTGGCAGCACACAACAAAGGGGAAGAGGCAGTGGCAGCAGGACCGGGCGCAGTTTGTATTGCGTTTGCTCTCTCCCACTCAGCCCAGTGCTTGACTTCCAAGTGACGCCGCATGCCTGAGGTGGTCAGATTGCTCTTCTCAGAGCCCCTACTCAGTTTTGAGTGGCAGAGTGTGCAAACCGCGCTCAGTTTGTCATCCGCACAAACATTAAAAAATCTCCACACCACAGAAGTACGAGGCCTCGATGGGGGAGCTTCGCGCGACTGCCCGCTGCCGGGAACAGCTTCGGCCCTGCTGGCTGTGGCCTCACTTCTCTGTCTGGACTGTCCTCTGCCTCTGGACATCCCTCTGGACATCCCTCTGCCTGTGGACATCCCTCTGCCTCTGGACATCCCTCTGCCTGTGGACATCCCTCTGCCTGTGGACATCCCTCTGCCTCTTGCTGCCTTTTTCGGTGCTGCGCAGACCACCACCTCTCCACTGCTTTCCCCGCTGGACATCACCCCTGGCCAAGTGGGGTCGGTCATTTCGTCATCCACCACCTCCTCTTCCTCACTCTGCTCCTCCTCCTGCCCACTGGACATTCCAACAGCCTCCCTTGATGGCAACTGCGTCTCATCATCATCATCGCTCATGATAACAGATGCTGGCTTCAGGGTCCACATCAGCAGGAGATGGCGAAAACTCAAGTGTTTGGGCATCACTACAAACAAATTCCTCTGCTAGCTCCTGGGATTCTTCCGGCACATCTGAAAAAGGACCCGAAAAGAGCTCCTGGGAGGGGTCAAGGGTGGGATGACTCTGTTGGCCAGGTGTGGAGGAAGGAGGGTCAGAGTGAGACTGTGTGGATGACTGGCTGGTGGACAACTGTGTGGAAGCGCTATCGGCTATCCATTGCACCACCTGTTCAACCTGCTCAGGCCTCAACAGCGGTGTAACCCGCCCCCTGCTTAACTGTCCCATAAAGGCAGGGATTCTGGATGAGCGGGATCCTGGCTGACCCTCACCAGCACGCATTGTATCCCCACTGGCTTCAACAAGGCCCCCAACAGCATTTCCGCGCCCCCGTCCTCGTCCACGTCCGATTCCGCTAGCCCCCCTCCGCATTTTATTTTTTTTTTTTTTTGTTGCAAATACAATATTTGGGTATATAATTAGGTATGTGAAATAATTTAGCAAGAGAACGCACAGTACAGTGGCCTATTAAAAGGCCTAGATATTGTATATTTCAAGGTACACAGCCGTGTAGTAACTGAACAGACGGTGGGTATTTACACCAGGTATGTGAGATAATTTAGCAAGAGAACGCACAGTACAGTGGCCTATTAAAATGGCCTAGATATTGTATATTTCAAAGTACACAGCCGTGTAGTAACTGAACAGACGGTGGGTATTTACACCAGGTATGTGAGATAATTTAGCAAGAGAACGCACAGTACAGTGGCCTATTAAAATGCCTAGATATTGTATATTTCAAAGTACACAGCCGTGTAGTAACTGAACAGACGGTGGGTATTTACACCAGGTATGTGAGATAATTTAGCAAGAGAACGCACAGTACAGTGGCCTATTAAAATGCCTAGATATTGTATATTTCAAAGTACACAGCCGTGTAGTAACTGAACAGACGGTGGGTATTTACACCAGGTATGTGAGATAATTTAGCAAGAGAACGCACACAGTACAGTGGCCTATTAAAATGGCCTAGATATTGTATATTTCAAAGTACACAGCCGTGTAGTAACTGAACAGACGGTGGGTATTTACACCAGGTATGTGAGATAATTTAACAAGAGAACGCACAGTACAGTGGCCTATTAAAATGGCCTAGATATTGTATATTTCAAAGTACACAGCCGTGTAGTAACTGAACAGACGGTGGGTATTTACACCAGGTATGTGAGATAATTTAGCAAGAGAACGCACAGTACAGTGGCCTATTAAAATGGCCTAGATATTGTATATTTCAAAGTACACAGCCGTGTAGTAACAGAACAGACGGTGGGTATTTACACCAGGTATGTGAGATAATTTAGCAAGAAACGCACAGTACAGTGGCCTATTAAAATGCCTAGATATTGTATATTTCAAAGTACACAGCCGTGTAGTAAGCAGAACAGACGGTGGGTATTTACACCAGGTATGTGAAATATTTAACAAGAGAACGCACATACAGTGGCCTATTAAAATGCCTAGATATTGTATATTTCAAAGTACACAGCCGTGTAGTAACAGAACAGACGGTGGGTATTTACACCAGGTATGTGAGATAATTTAGCAAGAGAACGCACAGTACAGTGGCCTATTAAAATGCCTAGATATTGTATATTTCAAAGTTACACAGCCGTGTAGTAACAGAACAGACGGTGGGTATTTACACCAGGTATGTGAGATAATTTAGCAAGGAGAACGCACAGTACAGTGGCCTATTAAAATGCCTAGATATTGTATATTTCAAAGTACACAGCCGTGTAGTAACTGAACAGACGGTGGTATTTACACCAGGTATGTGAGATAATTTAGCAGAGAACGCCACAGTACAGTGGCCTATTAAAATGCCTAGATATTGTATATTTCAAAGTACACAGCCGTGTAGTAACTGAACAGACGGTGGGTATTTACACCAGGTATGTGAGATAATTTAGCAAGAGAACGCACAGTACAGTGGCCTATTAAAATGCCTAGATATTGTATATTTCAAAGTACACAGCCGTTTGTAGTAACTGAACAGACGGTGGGTATTTACACCAGGTATTTGAGATAATTTAGCAGAGAACGCACAGTACAGTGGCCTATTAAAATGCCTAGATATTGTATATTTCAAAGTACACAGCCGTGTAGTAACTGAACAGACGGTGGGTATTTACACCAGGTATGTGAAATAATTTAACAAGAGAACGCACAGTACAGTGGCCTTATTAAAATGCCTAGATATTGTATATTTCAAAGTACACAGCCGTGTAGTAACAGAACAGACGGTGGGTATTTACACCAGGTATGTGAGATAATTTAGCAAGAGAACGCCACAGTACAGTGGCCTATTAAATGCCTAGATATTGTAATATTTCAAAGTACACAGCCGTGTAGTAACTGAACAGACGGTGGTATTTACACCAGGTATGTGAGATAATTTAGCAAGAGAACGCACAGTACAGTGGCCTATTAAAATGCCTAGATATTGTATATTTCAAAGTACACAGCCGTGTAGTAACTGAAGCAGACGGTGGGTATTTTACACCAGGTATTTGAGATAATTTAGCAAGAGAACGCACAGTACAGTGGCCTATTAAAATGCCTAGATATTGTATATTTCAAAGTACACAGCCGTGTAGTAACTGAACAGACGGTGGGTATTTACACCAGGTATGTGAAATAATTTAACAAGAGAACGCACAGTACAGTGGCCTATTAAAATGCCTAGATATTGTATATTTCAAAGTACACAGCCGTGTAGTAACAGAACAGACGGTGGGTATTTACACCAGGTATGTGAGATAATTTAGCAAGAGAACGCACAGTACAGTGGCCTATTAAAATGCCTAGATATTGTATATTTCAAAGTACACAGCCGTGTAGTAACAGAACAGACGGTGGGTATTTACACCAGGTATGTGAGATAATTTAGCAAGAGAACGCACAGTACAGTGGCCTATTAAAATGCCTAGATATTGTATATTTCAAAGTACAACAGCCGTTAGTAACAGAACAGACGGTGGGGTATTTACACCAGGTATGTGAGATAATTTAGCAAGAGAACGCCACAGTACAGTGGCCTATTAAAATGCCTAGATATTGTATATTTCAAAGTACACAGCCGTTGTAGTAACAGAACAGACGGTGGGTATTTACACCAGGTATGTGAGATAATTTAGCAAGAGAACGCACAGTACAGTGGCCTATTAAAATGCCTAGATATTGTATATTTCAAAGTACACAGCCGTGTAGTAACAGAACAGACGGTGGGTATTTACACCAGGTATGTGAGATAATTTAGCAAGAGAACGCACAGTACAGTGGCCTATTAAAATGCCTAGATATTGTATATTTCAAAGTACACAGCCGTGTAGTAACAGAACAGACGGTGGGTATTTACACCAGGTATGTGAGATAATTTAGCAAGAGAACGCACAGTACAGTGGCCTATTTAAAATGCCTAGATATTGTATATTTCAAAGTACACAGCCGTGTAGTAACAGAAACAGACGGTGGGTATTTACACCAGGTATGTGAGATAATTTAGCAAGAGAACGCACAGTACAGTGGCCTATTAAAATGCCTAGATATTGTATATTTCAAAGTACACAGCCGTGTAGTAACAGAACAGACGGTGGGTATTTACACCAGGTATGTGAGATAATTTAACAAGAGAACGCACAGTACAGTGGCCTATTAAAAGGCCTAGATATTGTATATTTCAAAGTACACAGCCGTGTAGTAACAGAACAGACGGTGGGTATTTACACCAGGTATGTGAGATAATTTAGCAAGAGAACGCACAGTACAGTGGCCTATTAAAATGCCTAGATATTGTATATTTCAAAGTACACAGCCGTGTAGTAACAGAACAGACGGTGGGTATTTACACCAGGTATGTGAGATAATTTAGCAAGAGAACGCACAGTACAGTGGCCTATTAAAATGCCTAGATATTGTATATTTCAAAGTACACAGCCGTGTAGTAACAGAAACAGACGGTGGGTATTTACACCAGGTATGTGAGATAATTTAGCAAGAGAACGCACAGTACAGTGGCCTATTAAAATGCCTAGATATTGTATATTTCAAAGTACAAAGCCGTGTAGTAACAGAACAGACGGTGGGTATTTACACCAGGTATGTGAGATAATTTAGCAAGAGAACGCACAGTACAGTGGCCTATTAAATGGCCTAGATATTGTATATTTCAAGGTACACAGCCGTGTACTAACTGAACAGACGGTGGGTATTTACACCTGGTATACAAAAAGGGTATTGCAGGCACACAGAACCCAGAACACTAGAGCCAAATAAACTGTATTTAAAAAAAATAAAATAAAATTCACAGCCGTATACTGCCAGATCAGATGGTGCATATACACACTAGTTATATAACAGGGTTTTTCAGCCAAAAAGAACGCTGAACAGTAGTGCCAAATATAGTTTGGTATGTAGCAGAGCACCTAATACACCACTAATGCCTCTCTCTGTCCCTACTCCAGCAGCTATCCCTGAATACAGCAGCCGTTCTCTGTAAAGTCTATATTGTAGTAAAGCTATCACTGAAGTCCACTGTAGTAGCCCTGATAAGGGCTTTTAATCACGCTCCTGCCTGTCCAACTGCTAAAACCTGTCTGTCCCTTCTCCAGCCTCTGTCCCTGACTAAGTTCACGCAGCATATGCGTACGAGCAGGAAGAGCTGAGTTTTTAATATTCGAGGTCACATGGTTTTTCCAGCCAATCCATGTAGACGCTGTTTTCGCGCTGCCAGCGTGCTCAGCGTGCCTGTCATACCCCCCCTGCATGTTGATTGGTGGAAAAAGAGCGCCAGGGAAGTTGGGAGGGGAAACGAATTCTAGTGCGCCATCGCCGTTATACTCGATTGAAATCGAGTATGCCGAATAGCGTAGTATTCGATCGAATACCGGCTCGATCGAACACTACTCGCTCATCTCTATTGGTCATCTCACACCACACATCTTGGGATATGCTGATCCAAGAGGAGAGATAAGGCAGGAAACAGAAGGATAAAACCTCTTGCCTTCCACCGCCAGGATTTACCGCAGCCCACCATAACAGCATATATTATTAAGTATTGGTATGATTCATGGAGTTTCTGATAATCTGACCCCTGAAGATGGATTATCCACATTGTACCTCAGTCTCTGTAGTCAGAAGAACCTCACATTTTCCTGGTAATATTCACACATTGCCTTGACCGCCTTTGTCTCACCTGCTTCACAGTCTTCAGATCTCCTCGTATAAGGAGCCTTCCTGGCAACATAAGGTTAATCCCGCAGTCATATCAGAAATGCACTGCTGCTGTCAGGCAGAAATGATGGTTTTAATAAGACTGTCATGTGAGGTGTATCCAGAAAGATCTACTGTCCATTACAAGATTTGCTTTTGCTTACCCTAAGTAACCAGCGGTGTGTATTGCACCCCGGAGGGGCGGCTCTTATTAATTATATGGATGGCCAGGTTGTCCTGGAGCATCCCCTAAAATAGCCGGTGTTTTTAATGACCAAGTCTTCCGCTACGTGACATTTGCCATTCTCAGGGCTGCGAGGCTGGAATAAATAATAGGGTAGAGACATGATGGCTTGTAAACCATATGGCTTTAAGCTGTGGACCTTTAGGTCCTGGGTTGCTCTAGATAATGGGCCATGGTACTCGGCGGTGCTTTTACTCCCTGTCATGATAGCTGGCAGTGAGGATGGTTATTTCTCCACTATCAGATAATATAAGAAGGTGTCAGCATCACCATAAACCCAGGAAGAGCCTGAAACGCGTGCCCATTGTGACAATGGAATGCCAGAATGTTGATTTGAATGAGTGAATGTAATGGTCTGTGTGAAGTCAGCACTATTGTAGAGGTCTGTGTGAAGTCAGCACTATTGTGGAGGTCTGTGTGAAGTCAGCGCTATTGTGGAGATCTGTGTGAAGTCAGCACTATTGTAGAGGTCTGTGTGAAGTCAGCGCTATTGTGGAGATCTGTGTGAAGTCAGCACTATTGTGGAGGTCTATGTGAAGTCAGCACCATAGTGGAGGACTGTGCGAAGTCAGCACTATTGTGGAGGTCTGTGTGAAGTCAGCACTATTGTAGAGGTCTATGTGAAGTCAGCACTATTGTAGAGGTCTGTGGATGTCTGTGTGAAGTCAGCACTATTGTAGAGGTCTGTGTGAAGTCAGCACTATTGTGGAGGTCTGAGTGAAGTGAGCGCTATTGTGGGATCTGTGTGAAGTCAGCACTATTGTAGAGGTCTCTGTGAAGTCAGCGCTATTGTGGAGATCTGTGTGAAGTCAGCACTATTGTGGAGGTCTATGTGAAGTCAGCACCATAGTGGAGGACTGTGTGAAGTCAGCACTATTGTAGAGGTCTGTGTGAAGTCAGCACTATTGTGGAGGTCTGTGTGAAGTCAGCGCTATTGTGGAGATCTGTGTGAAGTCAGCACTATTGTAGAGGTCTGTGTGAAGTCAGCGCTATTGTGGAGATCTGTGTGAAGTCATCACTATTGTAGAGGTCTGTGTGAAGTCAGCACTATTGTAGAGGTCTGTGTGAAGTCAGCACTATTGTGGAGGTCTGTGTGAAGTCAGCGCTATTGTGGAGATCTGTGTGAAGTCAGCACTATTGTAGAGGTCTGTGGAAGTCAGCGCTATTGTGGAGATCTGTGTGAAGTCAGCACTATTGTGGAGGTCTATGTGAAGTCAGCACCATAGTGGAGGACTGTGCGAAGTCAGCACTATTGTGGAGGTCTGTGTGAAGTCAGCACTATTGTAGAGGTCTATGTGAAGTCAGCACTATTGTAGAGGTCTGTGGATGTCTGTGTGAAGTCAGCACTATTGTAGAGGTCTGTGTGAAGTCAGCACTATTGTGGAGGTCTGAGTGAAGTGAGCGCTATTGTGGGGATCTGTGTGAAGTCAGCACTATTGTAGAGGTCTCTGTGAAGTCAGCGCTATTGTGGAGATCTGTGTGAAGTCAGCACTATTGTGGAGGTCTATGTGAAGTCAGCACCATAGTGGAGGACTGTGTGAAGTCAGCACTATTGTGGAGGTCTGTGTGAAGTCAGCACTATTGTAGCGGTCTATGTGAAGTCAGCACTATTGTAGAGGTCTGTGTGAAGTCAGCACTATTATAGAAGTCTGTGTGAAGTCAGCACTATTGTGGAGGTCTGTGTGAAGTCATGACTATTGTGGAGGTCTGTGTGAAGTCAGCACTATTGTGGAGGTCTGTGTGAAGTCAGCACTATTGTAGAGGTCTGTGTGAAGTCAGCGCTATTGTGGAGATCTGTGTGAAGTCAGCACTATTGTAGAGGTCTGTGTGAAGTCAGCGCTATTGTGGAGATCTGTGTGAAGTCAGCGCTATTCTAGAGGTCTGTGTGAAGTCAGCACTATTGTGGAGGTCTATGTGAAGTCAGCACCATAGTGGAGGACTGTGTGAAGTCAGCACTATTGTGGAGGTCTGTGTGAAGTCAGCACTATTGTAGAGGTCTGTGTGAAGTTAGCACTATTGTAGAGGTCTGTGTGAAGTCAGCACTATTGTAGAGTTCTGTGTGAAGTCAGCACTATTGTAGAGGTCTTTGTAGAGGTCTACAGAATATGTAAAAGACAAATAAAAGCAGCCAAACTAGAGACTGAGCGATTAATTGCCAAAGAGAGTAAAACTAACTCTAAAATGTTCTTCAATTATATAAATACTAAAAAGTATAAACCTGAAGGTGTCGGCCCCTTACAGAGTAATGAGGGGGGAGTTGCAGAGAGCGATGAAGAGAAAGAAAAGCTAAACTAAATATTTTTTTCTCCACTGTATTCACTGAGGAAAACAAACTGTCAGATGAAATGCAGAATATAAAAGTAAATTCCCTATTAAAAGTGCCCTGTCTGACCCAGGAAGAAGTAGAGCGACGTCTTAAAAAGATTAAAATAGACAAATTGCCAGGACCAGATTATCCTAAGAGAATTAAGTAATGTTATCGTCAGACCCTTATTTCTGATATTTAAGGACTCTATACTGACAGGGAGTATTCCACAGGATTTGCGCATAGCAAATGTGGTGCCAATATTCAAAAAGGATCCAAAAACAGAGCCCGGAAACTATAGGCCGGTAAGTTTAACATCTGTCGTGGGTAAACTGTTTGAAGGTTTTCTAAGAGATGCTATCTTGGAGGACCTCAATGAAAATAAGTAAAAAACTCCATATCAGCATGGCTTCATGAGGGATTGGTATGGAGGTAAGTTCTAGACTGGACCGCAGCGAATCAATGGATGTCATATATCTGGACTTCTCCAAAGCATTTGACACGGTACCACATAAAAGGTTAGTATATAAAATGAGAATGCTTGGCCTGGGAGAAAATGTCTGTATGTGGGTAAGTAACTGGCTCAGTGATAGAAAACAGAGGGTGGTTATTAATGGTACATACTCAGATTGGGTCACTGTAACTAGTGGGGTACCACAGGGGTTAGTATTGGGCCCCTATTCTCTTCAATATATTTATTAATGATCTTGTAGAAGGCTTGCACAGTAAAATATCAATTTTTGCAGATGACACTAAACTGTGTAAAGTAATTAACACAGAAGAGGACAGTATACTATATATATACTACAGAGAATAGTATACTGTATATATATACTACAGAGGACAGTATACTGTATATATACTACAGAGAACAGTATAATATATATATATATACTACAGAGGACAATATACTGTATATATACTACAGAGGACAGTATTATATATATATTGGTTTTGCCCATTTATATGTTCCTCATAAATTGGTGAATGATTGATAAGCTATACTTACATTCATTTCTCCATTATCACTATTGACAGTAATGAATATGATGACCCCCATTGAACATTAAAAGAACACTAGGAGATTTCTTTATGAATTTTTTCTATCAGTATTCTTTTTATTTTTATCTATCTCTTGCGATCCTATTCCTCCTGATACTGTGCATGCCGAAGTTGAGTTGGACAGGTAGACCGGCCGGCGCATGCGTGACATTTTGGCCGCTTACGTCCGTCCCACTGTGGCAGGTGTTGGAGCGCACAAGGGGTGTGTGCGTTCCACGGGTCACATGTTGTGGGCGGACGGAGATGCGGTCATGTGACTTTGGTCACATGTCTAGCATTGCGTCTGGCCGCCTCCCTTGTTCCGGTTTGGCTGGGCTTGCGCAGGAGGGGGATGAAGACGCTATGTGCGGTCCACCACATCACCAATGGTTACACACGGTTATGTAAGTTTAAACTTTTTTTAATATGCACGCCCACTAATTACACACGTCATTATGACGTAATACACTCGTATGGATGCACAAACGATGAATTTTATGGTTATCATTATTCTTTTGTAAATTTTGTATGCACTTTAGCACTTTTTAAATCATGTCACTTTTATATTATGCCGATCTTTTTTATAACACTTTGTTATTCAATTATGTATGTTAATGATCACTCCATTAATTATGTATGTAAATCACGTTATGGCCTATATAAAGCCACACCATGTGTCTACTTGTTTGCTTGACAATGGCCCCATTGAGCAGGGCTGAAACGTAGCAGGAATAAAGGATCCACTACTTATTCACAAAGTCGGTGTGCTGCCTCATTCTTGGATTGTATATATAGAAGACTCCTTGGCCTGGAATCTCTTGAGGGTTTGCACCCGTTTCATCTCTACTGTGCTGCTGTAACTCTGTGTTTTGGTATATATATATATATATATATATATATATATACTACAGATGACAGTACACTGTATATATACTACAGAGGACAGTATACTATATATATACTACAGAGGACAATATACTGTATATATACTACAGAGGACAGTATACTGTATATATATACTACAGAGTACAGTATACTGTATATATACTAGAGAGGACAGTCCACTATATATATATACTACAGAGGACAGTACACTGTATATATACTACAGAGGGCAGTATACTGCTACAGATGGATCTGGATAGACTGGAGGCTTGGGCAGAGAAGTGGCAGATGAGGTTTAACACTGACAAATGTAAGGTTAAGCATATGGGAATGAATAATGCAAGTCACCAGTACATACTAAATGGTAAAACATTGGGTAACTCTGACATGGAAAAGGACCTAGGAATTTTAGTGAACAGTAAACTAAGCTGTAGAAACCAATGTCAGACAGCTGCTGCCAAGGCCAATAAGATAATGGATGGCATCAAAAGGGGCATAGATGGTCCTTCCACTTTACACATCACTAGTCAGACCACACATGGAGGACTGTGTACAGTTCTGAGCTCCTGTGAACAAGGCAGACATAGCAGAGAGAGGGTTCAGAGGAGGGCAACTAAAGTAATAACTGGAATGGGTGGACTACAGGACCCAGAAAGATTATCAAAATTAGGGTTATTCACATTTGAAAAAAAGACGACTGAGGGGAGATGTAATAACTATGTATAAATATATCAGAGGTCAGTACAGAGATCTCTCCCATCATCTATTTATCCCCAGGACTGTGACTGTGACGAGGGGACATCCTCTGCGTCTGGAGGAAAGAAGGTTTGTACACAAACATAGAAGAGGATTCTTTACGGTAAGAGCAGTGAGACTATGGAACTCTCTGCCTGAGGAGGTGGTGATGGTAAGTTCACTATAAGAGATCAGGAGGGGCCTGGATGTATTTCTGGAGGGTAATAATATTACAGGTTATAGTTACTAGAGAGGGGTCGTTGATTGGAGTCAGGAAGGAATTTCCCCCCCTAAACTGGGGAAAATTGGCTTCTACCTCACAGGGTTTTTTGCCTTCCTCTGCATCAACTTGTGGGATAACAGGGAGAACTGGATGGACAGAGGGATTTTTTTGGCCTTATAAACTATGTTACTATGTAAGTCAGTACTATTGTAGAGGTCTGTGTGAAGTCAGCACTGTCCCAGAGTTCAGTAAAGTCCCAAGTCCTAATTGCTACATGTCTTCAATTTGTATTCTACAAACTTCAAGTGGTTTGCGCCTTTTATATGGACTATTGTGACTGTTTCTATTAAAGGGAGCCCTTAGCCATCTTACAAGTGAGTAGTATAAGATGTTGTAGTGCTGAATGTGTCAGTGAACTGTTTTCATAGCTCAAAACTTTAAAGGGGATTATGTAAGTAAAACTTAAAGGGATATTGCATTTTGATTTGTTAAAGGGAGTCCAACCAATGATCCCCCAAAGACTACAAAGATTTTGCTACAGTTCCAAATAAGAAACACGGCTCTGCTTATCTGTAGACAATGTGGAGGTATTGTATGAAGTGCCTGCATGGCTCCATTACTGTCACCATCTATCAGATGGCAAAGTAGCCAGCATCAGGATTATTCTCGCAAGGACATAATAAAGGGTGTAAACACATTAGGAGATGGCAAGGTGGAGTAGTGGCGATGTGTATGTCAGGTGCAGCACAATTCTTCATACCATCATGCGCTCATATGGATGGCATTGTCTTGCTGTCCAGGCTCATTCCAGGCTTTGTCCTTGTGATTGAACCACTTGTTATCAGAGTCTGATCTGACTACAGAGTCAAATTTTACAATTACCTTCATTCAATAGCGACATTTACTAAAGAGCCGTGAGGATTTTCTGCGCTAAGCATCGATACAAATCACAATTGTTGTAGATTACAGCGGGCGACAGGTTACCGAGCAGCAGTGCCAACCAAACTCCATATTATAATTGCTACCATGTGATAGAACATGCTGAGCACACCGTCTGATTATTGTGACAGGACTTCCCATCATGCATCAGGAGAGAGCACAAAATCTATGAGGAACGATGAACACGGCTCATCACCACCTACTATATCATAACTATTGTATGGGCTGCATATAACTGCATGAAAGTATGAAACTGCTTCTCAGTTCTATTCCTGAATGTGAAGGGAAGTAATATAGCAGATATATGCCTCCTTCATATGAGATATCCTCATATGTAGGAGGCAGTATTATAGTAGTTATATTCTTGTACATAGGAGCAGTATAATAGTAGTTATATTCTTGTACATAGGAGCAGTATTATAGTAGTTATATTCTTGTACATAGGAGCAGTATTATAGTAGTTATATTCTTGTACATAGGAGCAGTATTATAGTAGTTATATTCCTGTACATAGGAGCAGTATTATAGTAGTTATATTCTTGTACATAGGAGCAGTATTATAGTAGTTATATTCTTGTACATATGAGCAGTATAATAGTAGTTATATTCTTGTACATAGGAGCAGTATTATAGTAGTTATATTCTTGTACATAGGAGCAGTATTATAGTAGTTATATTCTTGTACACAGGAGGCAGCATTATATGACATATATTTTATTCATAGAAGACAGTATTATAAAAGTTATATTCTTTTAAAGCTACATGGAATGATTATAGAAGCTAATATTTTCATTCTATAGATGGCAGTAGAGAATAATATACAGCTTGAATATGCTAGACTTGGTAGTAATTGGATTGCCATTGTAATTATCTTTTAGTTGTTCATATTTTACGAACATTTATCAAGAATTGCTGCACTTTTGTCTTTCACAGGAGCCGGTATTCCACTAAATATCAGGTTTCATTCTTTTATTCTGCTGCTTCCATGTGTGCCCCATGTGTCTCATTATTATTTTTTCTTTTTACATGTACTTGCTTTCTTGTCTCTCAGTAACACAAGCGGCGGTATTGTTAGTAAGGACATGCAGTAACACCCACCTCCATTCTAACCTGCACCTGTATGGATTGCAGCAGATCAAACACGTCTTGTCACCATCATAACTGACTTTCTAAGGACACAATGACCTTTTTCCTCTTGGCAGAATGGAAATATGCAGAAGATGGTATTTAAAGCTGCCATTACCTCAATGACTTATTTATTTCCAATATTCTTCTGAATCTAAGAAGCCGAGTTCTCAATAATTTTCAGAGTTTTTTTTAACTGATTACTGGAAACTAGCTGCAAATTTTAATCTATTTAAACATCAGTTTCTATGTGTTCTAGATTATTAAATATTAAAGTGGATACATTCTTTACTGTAGGGGGTAGAATTTCAGTAGTTACATTTCTATACATAGCAGCAGTATTATAGTAGTTATATTCTTGTACATAGGAGAAGTATTATAGTAGTTATATTCTTGTACATAGGAGGCAGCATTATAGTAGTTATATTCTTGTACATAGGAGGCAGCATTATAGTAGTTATATTCTTGTACATAGGAGGCAGTATTATAGTAGTTATATTCTTGTACATAGGAGGCAGTATTATAGTAGTTATATTCTTGTACATAGGAGAAGTATTATAGTAGTTATATTCTTGTACATAGGAGGCAGTATTATAGTAGTTATATTCTTGTATAGGTAGTTATATTCTTTGTACATAGGAGGCAGTATTATAGTAGTTATATTCTTGTACATAGGAGGTCAGTATTATAGTAGTTATATTCTTGTACATAGGAGCAGTATTATATAGTAGTTATATTCTTGGTATTATAAGTAGTTATAGTACATAGGAAGCAGTATTATAGTAGTTATATTTCTTGTACATAGGAGCAGTATTATAGTCTTGTACTAGTATATAGTAGTTATATTCTTGTACATAGGAGCAGTATTATAGTAGTTATATTCTTGTACATAGGAGCAGTATTATAGTAATTATATTCTTGTACATAGGAGCAGTATTTATAGTAGTTATATTCTTTGTACATAGGAGCAGTACTTATATAGTTATTATTCTTATACATAGGAGCAGTATTATAGTATTATATTCTTGTACATAGGAGCAGTATTATAGTAGTTATATTCTTATACATAGGAGGCAGTATTATTAGTAGTTATATTTTATACTAGGAGCAGTATTATAGTAGTTATATTCTTGTATACATAGGAGCAGTATTTATAGTAGTATATTCTTGTACATAGGAGCAGTATTATAGTAGTTATATTCTTGTACATAGGAGCAGTATTATAGTAGTTATTTCTTGTACATAGGGCAGCAGTATTATAGTATTATATTCTTGTACATAAGGAGGCAGTATTATAGTAGTTATATTCTTGTACATAGGAGCAGTATTATAGTAGTTATATTCTTGTACATAGGAGCAGTATTATAGTAGTTATTATTCTTGTGTATAGTGGCATAGGAGCAGTATTATAGTAGTTATATTCTTTACAATAGGAGCAGTATTATGTAGTTATATTCTTGTACATAGGACAGTTTAAGTAGTTATATTCTGCATAGGAGCTGTATTATAGTTTTTATATTCTTGTACATAGGAAGCAGTATTATAGTAGTTATATTCTTGTACATAGGAGCAGTATATAGTAGTTTATTCTTGTACATAGGAGCAGTATTATAGTAGTTATATTCTTGTACATATGAGCAGTATTATAGTATTATATTCTTGTACATAGGAGCAGTATTATAGTAGTTATATTTCTGTACATAGGAGGCAGTATTATAGTAGTTATATTCTTGTACATAGGAGCAGTATTATAGTAGTTTATATTCTTGTACATAGGAGCAGTATTATATTCTTGTATATATATTTCTTGTACATAGGAGCAGTATTAGTAGTTATATTCTTGTACATAGGAGCAGTATTATAGTAGTTATATTCTTGTACATAGGAGCAGTATTTATAGTAGTTATATTTTCTTGTACATAGGAGCAGTATTATAGTAGTTTATATTCTTGTACATAGGAGCAGTATTTATAGTAGTTATATTCTTGTACATAGGAGCAGTATTATAGTAGTTAATATTCTTGTACATAGGAGGCAGTATTAAGTAGTTATATTCTTGTACATAGGAGTATTATAGTAGTTATATTCTTGTACATAGGAGCAGTATTATAGGTAGTTTATTCTTGTACATAGGAGCAGTATTTATAGTAGTTATATTCTTGTTACATAGGAGCAGTATTATAGTAGTTATATTCTTGTAATAGAGCAGTATTATAGATAATTATATTCTTGTACATAGGAGCAGTATTATAGTAGTTATATTCTTGTACATAGGAGCAGTATTATAGTAGTTATATTTCTTGTATATAGGAGCAGTATTATAGTAGTTATATTCTTGGTACATAGGAGCAGTATTATAGTAATTATATTCTTGTACATAGGAGCAGTATTATAGTAGTTTATATTCTTGTACATAGGAGCAGTATTATAGTAGTTATATTCCGTTGTACATAGGAGCAGTATTATAGTAGTTATATTCTTGTACATAGGAGCAGTATTATAGTAGTTATATTCTTGCTACATAGGAGGCAGTATTATAGTAGTTATATTCTTGTACATAGGAGCAGTATTATAGTAGTTATATTCTTGTACATAGGAGCAGTATTATAGTAGTTATATTCTTGTACATAGGAGCAGTATTTATAGTAGTATATTTCTTGTACATAGGAGGCAGTATTATAGTAGTTAATATTCTTGTACATAGGAGGCAGTATTATAGTAGTTATATTCTGTACATAGGAGCAGTATTATAGTAGTTATATTCTTTGTACATAGGAGCAGTATTATAGTAGTTATATTCTTGTAACATAGAAGCAGTATTATAGTAGTTATATTCTGTACATAGGAGCAGTATTATAGTAGTTATATTCTTGTACATAGGAGCAGTATTATAGTAGTTATATTCTTGTACATAGAAGCAGTATTATAGTAGTTATATTCTTGTACATAGGAGCAGTATTATAGTAGTTATATTCTTGTACATAGAGGCAGTAATTATAGTAGTTATATTCTGTACATAGGAGCAGTATTATAGTAGTTATTATTCTTGTACATAGGAGCAGTATTATGTAGTTATATTCTTGTACATAGGAGCGTATTATAGTAGTTATATTCTTGTAGCATAGGAGCAGTATTATAGTAGTTATATTCTTGTACATAGGAGCAGTATTATAGTAGTTATTTCTTGTCATAGGCATTTAGGTTTTACATAGAGCAGTATTATAGTAGTTATATCTTGTACATAGGAGCAGTATTATAGTAGTTATATTCTTGTACATAGGAGCAGTATTATAGTAGTTATATTCTTGTACATAGGAGCAGTATTATAGTAGTTATATTCTTGTACATAGGAGCAGTATTATAGTAGTTATATTCTTGTACATAGAGCAGTATTATAGTAGTTATATTCTTGTACATAGGAGCAGTATTATAGTAGTTATATTCTTGTACATAGGAGCAGTATTATAGTAGTTATATTCCTTGTACATGGAGCAGTATTATAGTAGTTATATTCTTGTACATAGGAGCAGTATTATAGTAGTTATATTCTTGTACATAGGAGCAGTTTATAGTAGTTATATTCTTGTACATAGGAAGCAGTATTAAGTAGTTATTTCTTGTACATAGGAGCAGTATTATAAGTAATTATATTCTTGTACATAGGAGCTGTATTATAGTAGTATATTCTTGTACATAGGAGCAGTATTATAGTAGTTATATTCTTGTACATAGGAGCAGTATTATAGTAGTTATATTCTTGTACATAGGAGGCAGTATTATAGTAGTTTATATTCTTGTACATAGGAGGCAGTATTATAGTAGTTATATTCTTGTACATAGGAGCAGTATTATAGTAGTTATATTTGTACATAGGAGGCAGTATTATATAGTTATATTCTTGTACATAGGAGCAGTATTATAGTATTATTCTTGTACATATAGTTATATTCTTGTACATAGGAGCAGTATTATAGTAGTTATATTCTTGTACATAGGAGCAGTATTATAGTAGTTATATTCTTTGTACATAGGAGCAGTATTATAGTAGTTATATTCTTGTATACATAGGAGCAGTATTATAGTAGTTATATTCTTGTACATAGGAGCAGTATTATTAGTAGTTATATTCTTGTACATAGGAGCAGTATTATAGTAGTTATATTCTTGTACATAGGAGCAGTATTATAGTAGTTTATATTTCTTGTACATAGGAGCAGTATTATATAGTAGTTATATTCTTGTACATAGGAGGCAGTATTATAGTAGTTATATTCTTGTACATAGGAGCAGTATTATAGTAGTTTAATATTCTTGTACATAGGAGCAGTATTATAGTAGTTATATTCTTGTACATAGGAGCAGTATTTATAGTAGTTATATTCTTGTACATAGGGAGTATATAGTTGTATATAGGAGCAGTATTATAGTAGTTATATTCTTGTACATAGGAGCAGTATTATATAGTAGTTATATTCTTGTACATAGGAGCAGTATTATAGTAGTTATATTCTTGTACATAGGAGCAGTATTATAGTAGTTATATTCTTGTACATAGGAGCAGTATTATAGTAGTTATATTCTTGTACATAGGAGCAGTATTATCAGTAGTTATTTCTTGTACATAGGAGCAGTTTATAGTAGTTATATTCTTGTACATAGAGGCAGTATTATAGTAGTTATATTCTTGTACATAGGAGCCAGTATTATAGTAGTTATTATATTCTTGTACATAGGAGCAGTATTATTAGTAGTTATATTCTTGTACATAGGAGCAGTATTATAGTAGTTATATTCTTGTACATAGGAGCAGTATTATAGTAGTTTATTCTTGTATATAGGAGCAGTATTATAGTAGTTATATTCTTGTACATAGGAGCAGTATTATAGTAGTTATATTCTTGTACATAGGAGCAGTATTATAGTAGTTATATTCTTGTACATAGGAGCAGTATTATAGTAGTTTATATTCTTGTACATAGGAGGCAGTATTATAGTAGTTATATTCTGTACATAGGGCAGTATTATGGTTTATTTCTTGTACATAGGAGTTTAATATAGTAGTTATATTCTTGTACATAGGAGCAGTATTATTAGTAATTATATTCTTGGACATAGGAGCTGTATTATAGTAGTTATATTCTTGTACATAGGAGCAGTATTATAGTAGTTATATTTCTTGTACATAGGAGCAGTATTATAGTAGTTATATTTTGTACATAGAAGGCAGTATTATTTAGTAGTATATTCTTGTACATAGGAAGCAGTATTATAGTAGTTATATTCTTGTACATAGGAGCAGTATTATAGTAGTTTATATTCTTGTACATAAGAGGCAGTATTATAGTAGTTTATATTCTTGTACATAGGAGCAGTATTATAGTATTATATTCTTGTTATATTCTTGTACATAGGAGCAGTATTATAGTAGTTATATTCTTGTACATAGGAGCAGTATTATAGTAGTTATATTCTTGTACATAGGAGCAGTATATAGTAGTTATATTCTGTTACATAGGAGCAGTATTATAGTAGTTATATTCTTGTACATAGGAAGCAGTATTATAGTAGTTTATATTCTTGTACATAGAGCAGTATTATAGTAGTTATATCTTGTACATAGGAGGCAGTATTATAGTAGTTATATTCTTGTACATAGGAGCAGTATTATAGTAATTATATTCTTGTACATAGGAGCTGTATTATAGTAGTTATATTCTTGTACATAGGAGCAGTTATTATTAGTAGTTATATTCTTGTACATAGGGCAGTATTATAGTAGTTATATTATTGTACATAGAAGGCAGTATTATAGTAGTTATATTTCTTGTACATAGGAGCAGTATTATAGTAGTATATTCTGTACATAGGAGCCAGTATTATAGTAGTTATATTCTTGTACATAGAGCAGTATAGTATTATATTCTTTACTAGGAGCAGTATTATAGTAGTTATATTCTTGTACATAGGAGCAGTATTTATAGTAGTTATATTCTTGTACATAGGAGCAGTATTATAGTAGTTATATTCTTGTACATAGGAGCAGTATTATAGTAGTTATATTCTTGTACATAGAGTAGCACATAGGAGCAGTATTATAGTAGTTATATTCTTTACATAGGAGCAGTATATAGTAGTTATATTCTTGTACCATAGGAGCAGTATTATAGTAGTTCATATTCTTGTACATAGGAGCAGTATTATAGTAGTTATATTCTTGTACATAGGAGCAGTATTATAGTAGTTATATTCTTGTACATAGAGGCAGTAATTATAGTAGTTATATTCTTGTACATAGGAGCAGTATTATAGTAGTTATATTTTGACATAGGAGCGTATTATAGTAGTTATATTCTTGTACATAGGAGGCAGTATTATAGTAGTTATATTCTTGTACATAGGAGCAGTATTATAGTAGTTATATTCTTGTACATAGGAGCAGTATTATAGTAGTTATATTCTTGTACATAGGAGCAGTATTATAGTAATTATATTCTTGTACATAGGAGCAGTATTATAGTAGTTATATTCTTGTACATAGGAGCAGTATTATAGTAGTTATATCTTGTACATAGGAGCAGTATTATAGTAGTTATATTCTTGTACATAGGAGGCAGTATTATAGTAGTATATTCTTGTACATAGGAGCAGTATATATATTCTGTACATAGGAGGTATTATAGTATTATATTCTTGTACGTATATAGTATTTATTCTTGTACATAGGAGCAGTATTATAGTAGTTATATTCTTTTAGTATATTAGTTATATTCTTGTAGGAGCAGTTTATAGTAGTTAGTACATAGGAGCAGTATTATAGTAGTTATTCTTCTACATAGGAGCAGTATTATAGTAGTTATATTCTTGTTACATAGGAGCAGTATATATAGTAGTTATATTCTTGTACATAGGAGCAGTATTATAGTAGTTATATTCTTGTACATAGTAGCAGTATTATAGTAGTTATATTCATCAGTATAAATATTATTTGCAAATAGATAGCATAGTATTTATAGTAGTTATATTCTTGTGTACATAGGAGCAGTATTATAGTAGTTATATTCTTGTACATAGAAGCAGTATTATAGTAGTAGTTATATTCTTGTACATAGGAGCAGTATTATAGTAGTTTATTATGTACATAAGCAGTATATAAATAGTTATATTCTTGTACATAGGAGCAGTATTATAATAATTATTGTACATAGGAGCTAGTATTATACTTGTACATAGGAGCAGTATTATAGTAGTTATATTCTAATGTACATAGAAGGCAGTATTATAGTAGTTATATTCTTGTACATAGGAGCAGTATTATAGTAGTTATATTCTATGTACATAGGGAGCGGAGCAGTATATAGTAGTTATATTCTTGTACATAGGAGCAGTATTAGTTATTATTCTTGTACATAGGAGCAGTATTATAGTAGTTATATTCTGTACATAAGAGCATAATATAGTAGTTTTATTCTTGTAGTAGGAGGAGTATTATAGTAGTTATATTCTTGTACATAGGAGCAGTATTATAGTAGTTCTAATTCTTGTACATAGGAGCAGTATTATAGTAGTTATATTCTTGTACATAGGAGCAGTATTATAGTAGTTATATTCTTGTACATAGGAGCAGTATTATAGTAGTTATATTCTTGTACATAGGAGCATATTATAGTAGTTATATTCTGCAGTATTATAGTAGTATATTCTTGTACATAGAGAAGCGTTTATAGTAGTTATATTCTTGTACATAGAGCAGTATTATATAGTAGTTATATTCTTGTACATAGGAGCAGTATTATAGTGTACATAGGCAGTATATAATAATTATATTCTGGATTTGTTATTTATAGTAGTTATATTCTTGTACATAGGAGCAGTATTATAGTAGTTATATTCTTGTACATAGGAGCAGTATTATAGTAGTTATATTCTTGTACATAGAAGCAGTATTATAGTAGTTATATTCTTGTACATAGGAGCAGTATTATAGTAGTTATATTCTTGTTACATAGGAGCAGTATTATAGTAGTTATATTCTTGTACATAGGAGCATTATAAGTAGTATATTCTGTACATAGAGCTAGTTATATAGTATATTATATTCTTGTACATAGGAGCAGTATTTATAGTAGTTATATTCTTGTAGGAGCATATTATAAGTAGCAGTATTATAGTAGTTATATTCTTGTACATAGGAGCAGTAATAATATAGTAGTAATTATATTCTGTACATAGGAGGCAGTATTATAGTAGTTATATTCTTGTACATAGGAGCAGTATTATAGTAGTTATATTCTTGTACATAGAAGTATTATAAGTAGTATATTCTTGTACATTAGGAGCAGTATATATAGTTTATTCTTGTAGGAAGCAGTTTATAGTTTATATTCTTGTACATAGGAAGTATTATAGTAGTTATATTCTTGTACATAGGAGAGTAGTATTATAGTAGTTATATTCTTGTACATAGGAGCAGTATTTAGAGTAGTTATATTCTTGTACATTGTACATAGAGGGTACTATTATAGTAGTTATATTACTGTACATAGGAGCAGTATTATATAGTAATTATATTCTTGGACATAGGAGCTGTATTATAGTAGTTATATTCTTGTACATAGGAGCAGTATTATAGTAGTTATATTCTTGTACATAGGAGCAGTATTATAGTAGTTATATTCTTGTACATAGGAGCAGTATTATAGTAATTATATTCTTGTACATAGGAGCAGTATTATAGTAATTATATTCTTGTACATAGGAGCAGTATTATAGTAGTTATATTCTTGTACATAGGAGCAGTATTATAGTAGTTATATTCTTGTACATAGGAGCAGTATTATAGTAGTTATATTCTTGTACATAGGAGCAGTATTATAGTAGATATATTCTTGTACATAGGAGCAGTATTATAGTAGTTATATTCTTGTACATAGGAGCAGTATTATAGTAGTTGTATTCTTGTACATAGGAGGCAGTATTATAGTAGTTATATTCTTGTACATAGGAGCAGTATTATAGTAGTTATATTCTTGTATATAGGGGCAGTATTATAGTAGTTATATTCTTGTACACAGGAGCAGTATTATAGTAGTTATATTCTTGTACATAGGAGCAGTATTATAGTAGTTATATTTTTGTATATGTTTTATTGATATTCCTATAGAGCAGACATTATCAGATGGAATTTTCCTGTGCTTATTGGTTGGTTTTCTACCTTGGTTGTTGAAATACTGTATCTATTCTCTGACCTTATGATTTCTTATTTGATGCCTCTTTGATTATTGCCGTCACACATTTCAGGTACGAATTATGTTACCGTTTCTATGCAATTAATTTTGAACAAATCTAGACGGAGTAGAATAAAAAGAAAAAAGAAAAGGTTTATTCGGTGTTTGTTCTGGATGAGCATTTCTCCTCCTTGGCTGAGTATTTCCATTCTACAAATCATGATATTCATAAGTGCTCACATTAGCCTCTTCTTTCCCGCACATTGTGAAATGACTAATTTGAGGGCTGAAATTTCTAATCGAGTCCTGTAACAAAGGCTTGATGACTGCATTTATGGGCTTTGCTGGACTTGTGCATTGCTTTATAATAGGACAGGGCAAATGAGAATGGTATGGTTTCAGATAAAGCAAGGCTGACCCCGGGCTATGTGTAAGGGAAGGCTGTTATAAACGCACAATGAACTGGAGCTTCAGGAAGTTATCTCATTTTACTCCTTATTTTACCCCCTTTCTCTGTCCCAGCAAACACAGGCAAATCAATGGATCTCTCTGTTCAGGTCATACCATTAAAATCAGATCAGTGGGATCCAACCGATCAGATGCAACTCCCCAATGATCAGACATAACTCCCCAATGATCAGACATAACTCCCCAATGATCAGACATAACTCCCCAATGATAAGACATAACTCCCCAATGATCAGACATAACTCCCCAATGATCAGACATAACTCCCCAATGATAAGACACAACTCCCCAATGATAAGACACAACTCCCCAATGATAAGACATAACTCCCCAATGATCAGACATAACTCCCCAATGATAAGACACAACTCCCCAATGATAAGACACAACTCCCTGATGATCAGACATAACTCCCCAATGATAAGACATTACTCCCCAATGATCAGACATAACTCCCCAATGATAAGACACAACTCCCTGATGATCAGACATAACTCCCCAATGATCAGACATAACTCCCCAATGATAAGACATAACTCCCCAATGATAAGACATAACTCCCCAATGATAAGACACAACTCCCTGATGATCAGACATAACTCCCCAACGATTACATAAATCCCCATTGATCAGAAATAACTCCCTGATGATCATACATAACTCCCCAATGGTCTGACATAGCCCCAAATGATCAGGCAAAATTTCCCAATGATCAGACATAATTCCCCAATAATCAGGCATAACTACTCAATTATTAGACATAGCTCCCCAATGATCAGACATAACTCCCCAATGATCAGACATAACTCCCTGATGATCAGACATAACTCCCCAATAATAAGACAAAACTCCCCAACGATTACATAAATCCCCATTGATCAGACATAACTCCCGGATGATCAGACATGACTCCCCAATGGTCTGACATAGTCCCCAATGATCAGGATTCACTTCCCTAAGATCAGACATAACTCCCCAATGATCACACATAACTCCCTGATGATCAGACATAACTTTTCACGGATCAGACATAACTCCCCAACGATCACACATAACTCCCTGATGATCAGACATAACTCCCTGATGATCAGACATAACTTTTCATGGATCAGACATAACTTCATGATTATCAGACATAACTCCCCAAAGATCAGACATAGTCTCCGATGATCAGGCTTCACTTCCCAATGATCATACATAACTCCCCAATGATCAGGCGTAACGTTGTACTTTTGGTAGCTGCTGCACCTGATATTGCATCTCTATGCCATTCAAGGGAAAATAATGATAGTAGATAATCAGCAAGGTTGTCAGGAGTCAGACCTTTGCCAATGTCATATTAATAAGCCATGCATATCCATATAAAACACCTTTCATTTATTTTTTCCTGTATAGGTTCAACATGGCTTCCTTAGAGCGGCCCAAAATATATTTTACTGAAACAGAGTAAATGTAAATTCTCTGCCTACATAGATATAAAGTATAAATTATGGCTTATTGCAGTCACCAATAGGGGGAGCTGAAGAGCTTTTTAAATGCTTTTTATACATATAACTTTAAGGGGTTGGCTTCTTTGTAGAAAGAATAACTGTAGCTCCCTTATTTTCTGTCCACTGACCTAAAAAACTCCAAACACCCTCATGTCTTACC
Source organism: Rhinella marina (assembly GCA_900303285.1). NCBI lineage: Eukaryota > Metazoa > Chordata > Amphibia > Anura > Bufonidae > Rhinella > Rhinella marina. Next base: position 27,311 of record ONZH01021769.1, read on the forward strand.
TAAGCCCCCTGGCTCAATCCATTGATCAGACACTGGAGGCCACCGCGTCCGTGGCATTTCAGGTGGTGACATTGACATGATTTACCCATGTGTTCACTACCCTCTGCAGCGAGAGAGTGGATACAGAACACTCCTCTGTATGTTTCTGCGCATGCGTTTTCAAGGCAAGCGCAGAAGTTGATGCACCTAGGGCCCAGTGACATGAATAGATTATATGACCTCCACCATTTTGACTGCCACGGATGCGGCAGCCACAAGCATCCTCTGTATACACAGTGCTCAGGTAGATCTTGAAGGGAATTTGGGTTTCCTAGGCTAGTGGTCAACTCCCTTGTCCAGCAGAAGCTAAGTCGTGAGCTGTAACATGACATTCTTGCATGCTTGACCTCTGAGGCCATTGATTGGTTGCAGTCTCATAATCAAGAGTGGGTCACTGTCACTTCCTATCTGCTCACTGGAACAAAGTGAGTCTAAAATGGTGAATGAAGCCTTTAAAAGAAAAAAAAACAAAAAAAAACATGCTGCTACCAGTCATAAGTTTTTGATTAGGCCAAAAAACCTGTTTAATAATAAATAATAATCTAAGCTCCTGAGCTCCCCCTAGTGGTGGCTGCAGAAAGGGATTTTTTTGTTTCATTGAAGTCTATGCCTGTGCAGAAGTTTTGGAGCTTTTTATAAGAAAAAAATTATTTAAGACTGCTATAAAAATACAGCCAAAAATAAATCCTAAAACTGGGCCGATGGTCCCTTACCTTTAAGCCCCATAAATACACAGACAGACAGTACTGAAGTAATTGCTGAGCTAGCCCATAGCATTAAGCCAGGAAATAAATGCAGAAAAAAACCCGTAAGCTGTATTTTTCTTTCTGTGAGGTCAGAACGCAAACACTTCTAACCTTTCCCTGCTGTTCTGACTTTTAGAAATGGCGCTCGGTGGATGAATCCGGGAGGTGCAGAAATTATTTACCGGTGAAGGTAATGGAGGCTTAAAAAGCAGCCATTAAATATTGAACATTGTGGATCGGGCTTGTCTCTCCAGTCCCGAGCAGCTGGTTTCCAAAACCACATTACGCCCGGGCATTAGGGTGCTGTCACGTAGCAGAACTTTAGTCACACTCGTGTTAATCGGCCGAGAAGAGAACAATCATTTACCAGATGCACCAATTACTTGGCACCGTATATCTCAATTTAAGTCGCTATGCATGGACATAGATTTATGTATGCATGTTGCTATGCTTCTTGCTTCTGTATGTCCCTGAGCTGTGATAGGTAGAGAGCTGCAGCAGAAAGGACACACTCTCTGAGCTGTAATAGGAAAACTAATGCAGCAGAAAGGACATGCTGCCTGAGCTATTATAGGGAGAGATCTGTAGCAGAAAAGACACACTCTCTGAGCTGCAATAAGGAGAGGGATGCAGCGGAAAGGGCCTGCTCCCTGTGCTGTGATAGGGAGAGATCTGCAGCAGAAAGGACACACTCTCTGAGCTGCAATAGGGAGAGGAATGCAGCAGAAAGGGCATTTTCCCTGAGCTGTAATAGGGAGAGATATGCAGCAGAAAAAACACGCTCCCTGAGCTGTGATAGGGAGAAACCTGCAGCACAAAAGACACACTCCCTGAACTGGGATAGGGAGAGATCTGCAGCAAAAAGATTCACCGCATGAGCTGTGATAGGGAGAGATCTGCAGCAAAAAGATTCACCGCATGAGCTGTGATAGGGAGAAACCTGAAGCAGGAAAGACACACTTCCTGAGCTGGGATAGGGAGAGATCTGCAGCAAAAAGATTCACCGCATGAGCTGGGATAGGGAGAAACCTGCAGCAGAAAAGACACACTTCCTGAGCTGAGATAGGGAGAGATCTGCAGCAAAAAGATTCACCGCATGAGCTGGGATAGGGAGAAACCTGCAGCAGAAAAGACACACTTCCTGAGCTGGGATAGGGAGAGATCTGCAGCAAAAAGATTCACCGCATGAGCTGGGATAGGAAGAGAGGTGCAACAGAAAATACATGTCCCTGAGCTGTAATAGGGAGAGAGCTGCAGCAGAAAGGACACACTCTCTGAGCTGTAATAGGAAAACTAATGCAGCAGAAAGGACATGCTGCCTGAGCTATTATAGGGAGAGATCTGTAGCAGAAAAGACTCACTCTCTGAGCTGCAATAAGGAGAGGGATGCAGCAGAAAGGGCCTGCTTCCTGTGCTGTGATAGGGAGAGATCTGCAGCAGAAAGGACACACTCTCTGAGCTGGAATAGGGAGAGGAATGCAGCAGAAGGGGCATTCTCCCTGAGCTGTCATAGGGAGAGATATGCAGCAGAAAAAACTCGCTCCCTGAGCTGTGATAGGGAAAAACCTGCAGCGGAAAAGAAACGCCCCTGAGCTGTGATAGGGAGAAACCTGCAGCAGAAAATACACGCCCCTGAGCTGCCATCCTGAAATAAATCTAGCAGACCTTTATCCCGCCAATGGGTCTAAACATAATAGTTCTCTTCCATTTGCATCTGTGTCCTTCAATTTCCTAAATTACTCTCCTTCCCCTTTAACGAGCAGGAAATCCATAGTCCTAATTACTGGACATTCTTCTCATCCTGAAGACGATGATGGCTTCCCAGAGACGGTTCCTGCTGCTCTCTGACGGAAACGACAAGCGCATCATGCCACGCGGTTACTAATTGTGTCGGACAGACAATGGAAGGAGAGCTGAGAGGAGGTTGGCACATCAGTGGCTCTCGGGGAATCTAGGGCGACCTTTCCCCTGTGAGAGGAGCGAGGCTCTTTCTTCTTAAATCAAACAGAATTCATATCAGAAATCTAAACTAGAAGCAAAAAAAAGACTCAACCTTTGAAGTGAATTCTTCTTTTGGTGGCTGCCAGCGTTTGATGAGTATTTTTAAAGGGTCTTCTAGAGTTTAGGCCATAATCAATGTGATTGTAAAATCTTAGCTCTCGCCGGTTCTATGGGTCATAGCAACGGTAAGAGTTCTGCTCCTATCAGTATTAACAGAGGTACCCTAAACCCAATGGAGTTGTACACAGGGGCAGTACCTGTCCCTATGGAAAAGCATCTACTAGCTCATGTGCCTCAACCCTATGGATAGTAGACAGTTGCACAGGGCTTTCACACCATTGGCAAATAAGTCAACTCTTTACATTCCAGTACCTTTAAAGGGCATTGTCATTAGGATCAACCCTATTGAAATAGGTATACTGCCTGGTAGGGTTAATCCTGCTGAAGAAAATGATATCTAACTTGTGAAAATCGGTAGCTGTGTTCCTAAGAAAAGAGACTTTTATTCTTCATGCTAAAGAGGGCTTCAGTGTACAAAGGGGTGTGGCCAGAACTAGAAAGCTGAGCAGACAGGCCCCACCCCTTGATGCCCTGAAGCCCTCATGTGTATAAAGAATAAAAGTCTTTTTTCTCGGGAACGGCACAACCGATTTTCACAAGACAGATATAATTTTATTCAGCACAATCAACCCTAGCAGGTAGTAAATTGTCTTTAATGGAAGTCATCCTACTGACAGAGTCTTTAAGGGTGTATTTCCATATGACATAAATTGACACCATGGACAAATCCACTTTAACATCTGCATGTCTTGTATGCCATGTTATTCTTACAGATTAAGATCCTGATTTGATGCAGAACCGTTGTGGATTTCACTCCTTGCACAATGCTGCTGCAAATGTGCCTACAAAGCCACCACCAAATATGCATGTATTTCTGGGTCCGCATCCATTCCGCAATATTGCAGAACCGGTGCGGACCCATTCATTTCCATGGGGCCACAAAAGACGCAGAGAGCACACCATGTGCAGTCCGCATCTGTAGTTCTGTTCCGCGGCCCCGTAAAAAATATGGCGAATGTCCTATTTTTGCCTGCAATTGTGGACAAGAATAGGCATTTCTATATAGGGCTGGCCCTGTTCTTTTCAAAACTGTTGTAATTTTTGGGGACCGCAAAGCACTTATGGCTGTCTGAATATAGCCTAAGTCATGCAGATTCTGCAGCAGGTTTGTACATTGAACCAACTTACTCCACATGTGAATTGACCCTAAAGGGGTTGTCTTCCTCAGGTGACCTTAGCTGTCCCAGTTAAGGTGAGTATTACCACTAAAGCCCTTTTTGGCAGCAGCTGCCCTCTCTGGCTAATGCAGGAGAGTCCAGAACAAAGCAGGGGTGGGATATATGAGGCAGCAAGTGAACAGGCGGTTCTTGGACTTGATGAGATAGAAGCAAGAAAACCGGCCAAACCTAAGGACCTGAGTGAGTCTGACAAAGGCCAAATCGTGATGCGTAAAGGGAAGGTTTTGTGGGGTGCTCCCTTTAGTTGAGATTTTGAGTGCAGTCTTTGCTCTAGAAGGGAGTTTTGCATTGAGTGTGGGGTCCAATTGGACTGAGTCCACCAGGTGATGTGCATGGACATGGATTTGGGGTGATGCTACCATGTTCATCATATGCTGTTAGAAGGAAAGGGGAGCAGAAATGAGGAAGGATTAGATTGGCTTTGAGTGCTGAGCACAGCGTTAGCATTACCCGACCCCCTCTTTGAGGAATGCTAATAATCCACCTGCAATGTATAACTAATGTACTGTAAAGGATAAAGGATACCAAAAACATTGGGTTGTGTTTGATAAAGCAGTTTAGTTCCATAAGTTGCAATACCATGCACAACCTGTGGACAGGTGTGGCGCTGTCTTCGGACAAAAGCAGCCCCGCTTCTCTGATTCTGACCCCTTATACCCCATTTTTTCCATTACCATTCACCTCCTCCTGTTCTCCACGTCATGAAGCACTTTTAGGTTTCTTGTTTTTTCCACCGAGAATTTCAAGACTCCATAAATTAACACTGTCGCTTACTGGTGACTAATGAAGGTTTCCTCGTTATGTGCTAATTATGTTTATCTGACTAATAACCACATCATAAGTAAAGGGCACAATGAGAACATGAGAAGGAGAAGCTGCCTGATATTTCCACAGATCCGGAACATTTAAAGGGAAAATGTCTTATTAAAGGGAAAATGAAAGGGAAAGTGTCTTGTTAAAAGGGTTGTCAGATTAATCCTTTGCCCTTACTGGTAGAAAAGTGCCGAGTTGAGGGAGACGGTCATGTAGTCTGAGTTCTGCACCCTACAGATGTAGCAATCTGTAACTTTATGTTTAACATATTGAATACAATGTTGCAGAAAACTTGTTGCATAAAAATTGATACATAGAAACAGAAGCCATTAAAAAAGGCAAGTCAAAGTTTGCTGCAGTTGAGTATTTAGCACCTTAAGTGTCAATGAGTGTGACATCTGTATTTTTCCAGTGTAAGCTGCAATGTCAGAAATGAAGAGTGGGTATGATGGATGTACTATAGCAGAAGATGTGGAGGGACAGAGCTCCTCAGGGGAGGAGTTTACAAACCTGACAGCCACTGCACTGTTGCCCCATGGGAAATGTTTTATCAAAAATGAAACATGATTGCAACATTTATTCTTCATTTGCTGAAGAGTTGAACAACCCCTTAAAAAAACACCTCATCCATGTGCCTTATAAGAGCATATGGACATTGTAGAGATGTCTCCATTTCAAACCCCCTACCCTAAAGTGGGCTCTGCAAGGGAAATGCAAGGCCGAATTACACTTCCGCTGTACAAATATGGACCGCTGATCAGGGTTATTGATTTAAGGGAAGCCAGACCACTAATCACCATGGTAGTTCATGTTAGGAAGCCGGACCATTGAACATCAGAGGGTGACTTTTAAGGAAGAAATAACTAGCCCACTGATCTCTAGAGTGGTTAATTTTAGATAAGGGGAAGTCAAACTACTGATCATCCCGCCGATCAGCTGTTTGAGAAGGTACCGGCACTCAGCACCATTCACTTGAATGGGGCGGAGACGCTCCTAGGCCACGTGACTGATGCACGTGACGTCACTGGCCTAGGAAAAGTTGAGAGAAGGCCGTGGCACTCACGGGAGCACCGGTGCCTTCTCAAGCAGCTGATCGGCGGGGGTCCCGGGTGTCAGACGCCCACCGATCAGATTTTAGGGAAGAAGAAGCTGGTCCACTGATCACCAGGGTGGTTAGTTTAAGGCCCCATTCACTTCTATAAGAGCGGGCAGCCGGGGCACGGAGCTGGCTCTGCATAAAAAAATAGAACATGTCCTATACTTGTCCGCACCAGCGAAAAAGTGTAGACATTTTCAATGGGGCGCCCGGACATTGCGGAACACACACCGGGTGGCACCCGGAATCGCAATATCACAGTCGTGTGAATGGGCCCTAACTTTTTACCCAATACCTACACAAATACTAGACTTAGATCTGATGGAAGATGCTCTAGAGAACCTCCGAGATGATACTAGAGATTTAACCGCCTTTCATAGAAGGTCAAGTATCTTGGGCACAGCCAATGAAGTATGACTTTCAATAACCAAGAGGAGTCGAAGACAAACCATACATCCTCATTCTAAAACCTGCATTGAGGAGACACATTTTGGCACCACCTAGTCTCCCTCTGAAGATGGGCGGACATGGTGGTTGGTTCTTCTCAGTGATGGACTAAGGTCAGGAACATGGTGACTATACCAGAGTCTACCTTGGTCTGGGAACAAGGAGCACTGCGTCTGAAGATGGGCGGACATGGTGGTTGGTTCTTCTCAGTGGTAGACTAAGGTCAGGAACATGGTGACTATACCAGAGTCTACCCTGGTCTGGGAACAAGGAGCACTGCGTCTGAAGATGGGCGGACATGGTGGTTGGTTCTTCTCAGTGGTAGACTAAGGTCAGGAACATGGTGACTATACCAGAGTCTACCCTGGTCTGGGAACAAGGAGCACTGCGTCTGAAGATGGGCGGACATGGTGGTTGGTTCTTCTCAGTGGTAGACTAAGGTCAGGAACATGGTGACTATACCAGAGTCTACCCTGGTCTGGGAACAAGGAGCACTGCGTCTGAAGATGGGCGGACATGGTGGTTGGTTCTTCTCAGTGGTAGACTAAGGTCAGGAACATGGTGACTATACCAGAGTCTACCTTGGTCTGGGAACAAGGAGCACTGCGTCTGAAGATGGGCGGACATGGTGGTTGGTTCTTCTCAGTGATGGACTAAGGTCAGGAACATGGTGACTATACCAGAGTCTACCCTGGTCTGGGAACAAGGAGCACTGCGGTGGTTGTGATGATGTGTCTGTGGGTGAAGGAACTGAGCTTCAGGTTCTCCATTGTGATTGACACTGTGTGTTAAAGATGAAGCACGTATAATATGTAGGGCACAACGCTGAGCCTTTAATTACAAGAACAGATACAACAGCTTTGAGCCATTTAATTAGTGTAAACATGCGACAATGACTTGTAACGCCGGCGATGTGGCGCCCGGCACCAGAGATTACAGAAAGTCAAATGTTCACAGCAATTTCTTTAAGTGAGCTATAAGGTGACGATAAGACTCTGCGTGCAGAAATGTATTTCTTGTCTGGAATAAAGCATGGCTATTAGCGGCTCGCAGCATAATACCGATAAAAGACATCTGATTCCACAGCCGTAATTTAGTGATAGATCTGCCAGAAGAAAAGCGGGACAAGGACGTTAGCTGGAGATTAGAACTGACCTGTACTTATAGCCAGACACCGAATAATACAGGAGAGGTAAAGGAGAATCAACTGTGGAGGCAAAAAATCACTTTATATTGAGGTCGCCCCCTGGCGTTCTTGAAAATGACCTACGCCCTGCCTGCCAGTCTCGTACGGTGGTGGTCCTTGTCCCAGTAGACGATCACAGAGCTTAGTTTGCATATGCTTTTCCCATGGTGCATTGCCTGAAAAATAAATTTTCCATACACTATTGTGTCTCTTCAATGAGAAACATTATCTCCTGAGCAAGGATTAATGTAAGAAGTTAGAAGTTAGTTAATAAAGAGTTTCTGTCATCAATTTTGACCCTATCAAACAGGATGACATTTGCAATGTGCAAATGTCACCTGATGCCAAATATGTTAGCCATTTTATTATTAGTGTCCCCGTTTTTGTTAAAAATTAACTTTTGTATTATGTAAATTAGCCTGCTAGGAGCAAGGGGGGCGGTAACCCTGCTCCTAGAGGCGCCGTTTCCCCACCTTCAGTTACGCCTCTTCGCTGTTGATTGACAGGGCCAGGCAGCTCGCTCTATCTGCTGCCGGCCCTGTCCATGCTGCAAATCCCGCACCTGCGCCGTGCGTCCTTCATAGTAAGTGCTGCTGGCTGTCGGGCTCCAGGCTTCCTCACTGCGATAGAGCGAGCTGCCTGGCCCTGTCAATCAACAGCGCAGAGGCGTTACTGAAGGTGGGGAAACGGCGCCTCTAGGAGCAGGGTTACCGCCCCCCTTGCTCCTAGCAGGCTAATTTACATAATACAAAAGTTAATTTTTAACAAAAACGGGGACACTAATAATAAAATGGCTAACATATTTGGCATCAGGTGACATTTGCACATTGCAAATGTCATCCTGTTTGATAGGGTCAAAATTGATGACAGAAACTCTTTAAAGGGGTCATCTGATCACAAGAAACCCATTCTTGGATTGAAGATGACCCACTGAAAAGCTGCATATATGTTTTCCCAGAATTGGACAATGAGTGGAAAATTTGATGATACCTGGCATCCCTTATAGACGGGGTCCTACGTTCCTTTCCATGAAGTCCATATTGAAAGAGGTTGTCCTTAGGATAGGTCATCACTATTAGATCAGGAAGGGGGTCCATCTCCCTACACCACCACCCAGCAGCCGATTGCATACTGGTACCAGACACAGCTCCGTCCTCTGTGTAGTGGCCGTGTCTGGTTACTGCAGCCCAGTCCCTTACAGATGAATGGAGGCAGAGCTGCAGTACCCAGGCATGGCCACTATACAGTGGACGGCGCTGCGTCTGGTTCCGATGCGCTGCATGCTCTCTAATCATCTGATTGGGAGTCGAATCCCTGCCCATCTGATACTGATGAACTATCTAAGGCTACTTTCACACTAGCGGCAGGCCTGATCCGGCAGGTGAAGGGTGCTGCCGGATCAGGACTGCCGCAGCAACATGTGTGGAGCCGGAACCGCGCTCCAGCCCCACACATGTCACACAGTACATACATACACACAGACACACACACATATACACAGACAAATACACATACATACTTACATGCTCCCGGCAGGTCTTCAGAGCGCCGGAGAAGCAGGACGGCTCACACAGGTCACGATTCCCCACAGCGCCCTCTGCTGGGCGCCTGGTGGAATCGTCATCTGTGCGCGCCGTCCTGTCCCTCTGACGCTCTGAAGACCTGCCGGGGAGCATGTAAGTATGTATGTGTGTTTGTATGTCTATATGTGTGTGTATGTTTATGTTTATGTCTATGTCTGTATGTGTGTATGTGTAGCCGGATCCGTCATGAACTCCATTGAAAGTCAGTGGAGGGCGGATCCGTTTACCATTGTGGTCACACCAGATGGATCCGCCCCCATTGACTTGCATTGGGGGTCATTCGGGATCCGTCTTGGTGCGGATGCCTGGACCGGAGAGCAAACCGCAGCATGTTCTCCGGTCTGAAGATGGAACGGAATGCTTTCAGGAGCCTCCGTTGTCTTCAGTTCAGTTTTGTCCCCATTGACAATGAATGGGGACAAAACTGAAGCGTTTTATTCCGGTATTGAGCCCCTATGACGGAACTCAATACCGGAATTTTAACGCTAGTGTGAAAGTAGCCTAAGGCTAGGTCATCAAAAATAGTCCCTTAATGAAGCCACCACTTTGAGATATGGTGTATGGGCTAAAAATCTTGGTAGAATCTTGTGTTGCTATAGCTTTTGAAAGAGTTCAATTTCAAATTTAGGTTAATTGGGATTCAAATTTGAAGAATTAAGTCTCATTCACATGTCGGTGTTTGGTCAGTGATCATGAGCCAAAATCAGGATTGGAGCCTCCACAGACATAAGGTATAAGGGAAAGATCTGCACCCGTTCTGTGTTTAGAGCCGCATCTGATTTTGGCTCAAAATCACTGATGGAACTGACCGAACACTGACTGACAATTAGTGATGAGCGAGCCGGAGCGACAAGATTCGGGATTCCGAGGCAGCGCGGATTCGTGAAGATTCGTGAGTCACTGCCAATTTGAAATGCCCGGTTTTTTCAGCCAATCAGCATCAAAGGGAAGCCTGTGGGAACGCCTGCTGTGATGTAACAGCCCCTATACCTCCCCAGCAGTGATTGGCTGGCAGTGACATGTGACCTAAATTTACATAAGGTAGGGACCTGCAGCATCAGCCTCAGGCCTCATTCACACGTCCGCAAAAATCGTCCGCATCCGATCCGCAATTTGCGGACCGGGTGCGGACCAGGTGCGGACCCATTCACAGTCAATGGGGCCGCAAAAGATGCGGACGGCACACTGTGTGCCGTCCGCATCCGCACTTCCGTTCCGTGGGTCTGGAAAAAAATAGAACATGTCCTATTCTTGTCCGGATCCACGGACAGGAAAAGGCATTTCTATTATGTGCGTTCCGCAAATTGTGGATCCGCAAAACACGGACAACACCAAACGGACGTCTGAATGAGCCCTTAGGGAGCCTCAGAGGCATCCCTACATGCTGTCCCTGGTGTTTCCTATGCATTTCCAAGGTGTTTCCATCATTTTCTGAGGTTTTCACATGTTGGGGCAAACTTGACTGTGCAGAACCTTTGGCTCCTGCAAAAAGATTCGGGTCTCCCATAGACTTTAATGGGATTCGTGATTCGGCCCGAATCCACGAATCCCGCGGTGGGATTCGGGCTGAATACCGAATCCCCGAATCTTTTAGGATTCGCTCATCTCTACTGACAATTATTCGCCGAGCACCAGCCATATAGACGGAGAGGTCTGGTATTTCACCACGGTCAGCAGCTGGCCTATAATCATCAACAGAGTGACTACTGTGCATGGTATCATAGATGTTTTAATGTGTAATGTGCATTCATTATTGAAATCAAAGAAAATTATTGAAGAGCATTTAAAGGGATTGTCTAGCTTGGACCAGCTCCTTTTTGCTGCACCCTATCAGGGTCTTCTCTCTATTTAATGGATTGCTTAAAAACAGAAAAGAACCCAGACTCAACTCACTAATCCCCCCACTGCTTCCTTTTCGACACTGGTCTCCCCTGCTCTTATCTTGACATACTGGAAATGCCTTCTCAGCCAATCACTGGCACCAACAGTGACCCGCCTCTGCCAGTGATTGGTTGAGCTTGCATTTACTGAGTGCTGAAACGGGAGCAGAAAGGAGATAGCAGAGAAGCTTTGAGGGGATCAGTGAGGTGATTATAGGTTCAGGATATGACTGCATTTTACTCATTTGGGTCTACAAATCAATTATTTGGTCTTTATTAAAAATGTTCAGCCGTTTCTGTGATCCAAAGGTTAAAAATCAGTCTGTTTGCGAGGTGTCAGAGTCTGTTTTCTTTAAATCCCGTCATCTGACGGCTCATGTATAGCTTTTATTTCCTGACCTCATAAATACTCATTATAGCTCAATTCTTACGTAAGTGTTCATGAGGTGAGGAGATCAGAGACAGAGCTACACGAGCCGTCAGATGACGGGATTCAAAGAAAATAGATAGGGACAGCTTGCAGACAGCCTGATTTTTAATTCTTGGCTCTTAGAAATTGCTCAGCATTTGTTTTTTTTAAAAAGACCAATGGAATAATTGATTTTTAGCCCAAAATTAGTAAAAATGCAATCATAAAAAAATAATGTGGAAGGTGTCCATTGCCTTTAAATCTGTTCAACTCAATGTGTCTCTCCCAGACAGGCTGGTTTCTGTTTGTTGTCCCGAGAGATCCGTGCGCTGATTCCATCAAAGTTGTCTGAAGGTGGAGGTCTCTTCCTATCTACTTACTGTAACAGTACGCTTCTTCACTGATTGACTGTGTAAAGCCCATTAAATCACGGGACTCCTTCGTATCACGCTCCCTGGCTTCTCAATTGCTTTGAACAGTGTTTTTGCAGCTTTTTCTCTCTCGTTGCGGTAATATTCTTGGGAGAGATGCATCATTTGTCGCTCGGAGAGGTTAAAGTGTTAACAGGATTCTGCCAGGAGTGAAATGGGATTGTAAATAGAGATTCTTATGATAGGAGCGCGATGCTAAGGTTCGGAGTGGAACGCCAGAGCCGCCACTTATTAAGCGGTCACGGCGCCAAGCCTGAATGTTTAAGCAAAAGCATAAAAGCAGTTGATCCCGCTCCGGTCTTTGAAGGTTCTGTGATTTTGAGATGTAAAATGTAAATGATTGCTACAAACTCAACTCTTCTGCTTAGCTGTGTCTTCTCAAGGTGGACCGGCCCGAGCTGCCGCCATGCCGGTTTACTTTCCTCCTTCTTGGTTGACTGTGTTATTCTGTAGAGCAAAATGTAACTTTCCAATAAGTATAGATGTAGCAGAGTTGGACTTGTCACTTAAGTGTGACTTTGAACACTATATACTGTACCGTAACCCTTTGATATCGCAGAGAATTAGGCTTTGTTCACGCTGGCGCCAGACCTGCTTCAAACAGTGGACCCCATAGATGTCTCGTGGGCTCCATTGCTCTCCAATGGAATGTCCCATCATTAGTTAGTCTTAGCTCTATGACTTTAATGACTATGACTCTATGACGTATTAGCTAGGTGGGACTGTCTAGGCATACTACTGGGTGCCAAAAAGTCACTTTGCTCCAGCCTTGGATCAATCAGGTAATTATTTTCCTAACTTTCGTCCACTGAAATAGTAGAGCTGAAGTTGAAGGTGTTTTGCCACTTCAGCAAATAGCATTCATTATGCAGAATACGTTTCCATGGTTACGACCACCCTGCAATCCATCAGTGGTGGTCGTGCTTGCACACTATAGGAAAAAGTACTAGCTTACGTGAGCTCCCACGGTCCCGGCCACCAGAGAGGCCGGCATTTTTTCTCATAGTGTGCAAGCACGACCACCGCTGATGGATTGCAGGGTGGTCGTAACCATGGAAACGAGCAGTGTATAATGTGATAGAAAAATGAACCAAGCCAGCAAAGGAAAAATGACAAGAAAGACATTTCAAGGGGTTCTCCATATGTATCCTAAAACTCAGTCCTGTATTTGTGATGTGACTGTCCTTTAATTTTCAGAGACAGTCTCAGTAAATTCGGGCTGGGTTGGGCTTATGAAAGCTGGGAGAACCAGTCCAGTTTGGGGTATTCTGGGGGGAAGGGGGGGGGGGTGTCAGTATTACAAGCCCAAAATTTACAAACTTCAATTTTGGCATGTATATTACATTGACAAGTTTGTGCATCTTAACATCTTATTTGCTTGTGTAGCTCCTCCTTGGCATTGAGTTAAAATAATGTAGTAGATTGACCTGCAGAAATGCACAGATTATACATTGCGATATCACAACGAGTTGTACAATAGTGGAAAATTCAGCCCTATGATATGGTTATGCCAAGTGCAGGGCCGGAGGGGGTGGAGCATGACACAGAGTTTTAAAGAGCACCAAAGAGAGAATTATTTTAGAGTGCCCCATCCTCTCAGCCTTTTCACTGGGCCAGGGGCATTACTACCATAGCGGCAGACCATGCGACTACTATGGGGCCCAGGACAAGAGGGGGCCCAGTCTTAGTTAGAATCATCTCCTCTTCTACTGGGGGTGAAAACTTGGTCAGGACTCTTCCCTCTAAAGGAACAAATTTTAGCAAATGAGGCAGTGTAAAAATGGTACAAGGGTCATTGAAAGGGGTTTAGGCGGAAACCCTTCTGTCCTGTGTGGGGGGCCTGGTGTGATCCTTGCCATGGGGCCCTTAATTCTCTATGTACGCCACTGCACAAAGTTGTCCATAGTGTTACATCAGTTACATCAGTGACTGCCAGGACAGTAACAATATTGACAGTCCCCCTTGGAGACTGTGTATTTGTGAGTTATCCCCTCCCTTCTGATCCTCAGCTGTGTCATGTGACCAGCAATCAGACAGGAAGTCAGCGTCTCTATATATTCCTATGGGAGCCTTAATGTCAGTCTCATAGGAATGAATAGAGAAGTAACTGACTTCCTGTCCTGTCAGCTGGAGATCAGTGTTTGTCACAGCTGAGGATCAGAAGGGAGGTTATAACTCAAAAATACAGGCACCGGTAAGAAAATTACCTTCACTACAGGTGAAGGTAACGCTTTTGTCTAGAAATGCTACTCTAGTCCCTCGGAAGGGGCAATCTTGCTCTCCTGAGGTGATCTACACTTCGCTTACCCTTGAAATATTACGTGCCGGATACTGTCACTTTGCTAATAACTGTCTGTGTTCTGACTTTGCAAATCTCCGCATACGGCTGATTCCTGGCAGCTTCCCAAACCAGACTAAGCTCTAATTAAAGGCTTAACTCACCTTCATCCTTTTAGTTTCCCATGTGGAAATGTAAAGCCAGCTTGTAATTGGTCTCCGAACAGACAAGTCAACATTCCATCAAGTAATAGTATTTACTTCTTTTACAAATGAGAAGATCCGGCAGAGAAATCCAAAACTTTCTCTTCTCCAGTAGCCTATAGAACTCTGCTATGTGGAATAATAAAGGAACAGTGACCCTTAAAATAGAAGGACAGCTCAACTTCTGCTTGGACATTGGTGAAACCCAATAGACTCACCATCAGTGCAATGTTTGGATCCAACTTTGGGGTAATGGGCAAAGCTAGAATAGCGGATATAGGTAGGACGTCTATCACTGTAGGATGGTGATCGAGCTTGGAATGGGGGTTGAGCAAACCTAGAGTTATTTAGAAGAGGTGATATGTCTCTAACAACATCCAAGAATTCTTCTAAAGCTGCTCATACATTTTCCTGTTGACGTCCAAGTTACATGGACACTGGGCTTAGCTGAACATGCATGTGGTGTTGGTGAGGAGAGGGAAGTAAGCCGCTTCCAAAAACTTCTGGTAGCCTATCTCCCTGAGATCTACATGATCTCTTTTTCCAATCTTCATCCACCCAACATTGGCGGTTGTGGGAGAGTGTGGAAGCTACCATGCACATGATGGTTGTTCAGTTGGTGGGTTGGCCTGCCCTGATGGCTAGCCAGTTGATGGGTATGGACAACACTTGTCCAATGTGTCTACTGAGTCCTTTTGAAATGGTATTGAGAGCTTCATCTACAACATTAATTGTAAACATTTGATGCTAAACCGATAGAAAACTTAATGTTTTATTTTCCACTTTTTATTTTTACAATTTTGGGACAACTTAAAAGCTAAGATGAGAACAACAAAAAAAAAAAAAGTTGATCTTTTGTGTAACATCTTGACTAGAATAGGTCAGTGCACAAGTTTGGTAGAACATCAATTTCCAGGGCTTCTTCTGAAACCAGATTCTAGTTCCACCATCTGGGTATGGGTTGGGTCTTGCTCACGGACACAATACTGTGAGGATATTGGTGACTACAGAGTCCATGTACATCATGGTTACAAACTAGTTGGCTTCGAGATTACGGTGAATTAGTGAATATAATAATATCATTGCTTCCTAAACGATGGTGGACTTTTGGTGGTGTTCTTCAGATCTGAAAGCTCGTGGCACAGGTCTTATGTCAAGTTCTTCACGCTTAGTCATGCATGGGTAGACTGCCGTTATGATGATCAAACCTTTACATAAAGTGCCACCCTCCTTCCATCTGTAGGTGTATCACCCTCCCAAACGTGCTGTTGATAGTGGCAGATGCATGGTTAGATGGGGTCATCCAGTGGCTACTGTAGAGTGGAGGTAATGTGATATCTTCTGCTTTCGACTTCTTGTTTCAAACATGATGGAAGAGACACCTTAGAAGGGTTTTTTGGTTCAGAATCCTCCTTTTGAAATAGTCTATAGAGGAATGGTTGGATTTAATCAAGGATCCATGGCAGAGATCCATAGCTGGTATTTTTGACGATGTGCAGTAGATGTGTTGGTGGATCTGAAGAAGGAACACATTCTAGCCAAAGATCAGGGATCTCAAACTCGTGGCCCTCCAGATGTTGCAAAACTACAACTTCCAGCATGCCCTGGTAGCCGAAGAATTTCCAGGCATGATGGGAATTGTAGTTCTGAAACAGCTGGAGGCCCACGAGTTTGAGATCCCTGCCATAGATGATACTTTCTGGAGCACTTCGATAGGGTATAATGCCCTGCTTAGGTGCATTGGATGCAGATAATAAGAAGTGGATTTGTATGAGCCATTTTTGGTTCCTTTTCTTCAGCAGAATATAAGCTCCATGTTCTCTATACTTCTTTGACATATCTTAGGTGAGACAGCAATCCCAATTATCCTCATCGACTCTCTTTCACCGCTCAACTATAGGGAAGAGAATGACATTCCCCTGAGAAAGGAACAGCTTCATGACTGAACTTTCTCGAGTGCTCGGCTGATTGTTGCCTTCCATTTTCGAGCTTGTTTTTTTTTTTCTTTTTCTTTTTTTTACTGATCTTTCCCATTAGTCTCAGATTCATCTCTCCCTTTGTTTCCTCTTTCAAAATGCATTTGGTCTCAGAAGGCTGGCAGTCAGCATCTCAGCTAATCGCGGCGGAGGTCAAACTGACCACAACGTCCAAAGTCTCAACCTCGGCCCCAATTAATGGTCCACATCACGGGGATGTGACCTTGTTTTCTGCATAATTAGCTCAGAACATCACAGTTCTCATACTAAGATAAAATTCAGCAAATATTATACTGAAATTTACCCACTTTACAAGACTTCTTATCCTGCAATGAAGAGTATATGTTTAGTGTGGTCTTTGTCCCTAATGGGGTCATGATTGCTTTTAATAGTCTTCAATACGTTTCCTAGGAAACTAAATAACCTTACATGGTAGCAATTAGTGGCGTACAAAGAGAAGTAAGGGCCCCATAGCAAGGATCACACCAGGCCCCCACACAGGACAGAAGGGTTTTGCCTAAACCCTTTTCAAGTTTTCCACTGCCTCATTTGCTAAAAGTTGTTCCTTTAGAGGGTGGAGTCCTGACCAAGTTTTTACCTCCAGTAGAAGAGATGATCCCAACTAAGACTGGGCCCCCTCTTGCCCTGGGCCCCATAGCAGTCACATGGTCTGCCGCTATGGTAGTTACGCCCTCTGGTAGCAATATTGTAGAAGTATACCAACTCCAACATCAGGCCCACCAGAGGAGATGAATCTGAGGGCCTCCCTACATCATAAACACCTTTCCTCTTGGCTCCACATATCCCAAGATTTGTGTCGTGAAATAACCAGCTTTCTATATGTGGCCACCTAGTGGTTGAGGTGTCAATTGCAACATGTCGAGGACTTTGCTAGCATGTTGCAATTTTGTATTGAGTCTTTCAGGGGGTTGTGCACTAATTTCCAGACTGGCCTGACCTACGTTGGTGACTTGTTCCTCGGTGCTGGATCCCGTCTCGTTCACACCCCTGCCTTCACTGCTTGTCTCAGGTGCCTCCAACTTTCTGTTTGACGCAGCTGCAGCCAATCAGTAGCTGCTGCTTCCTTTCCATCATGTCAAATGGTAACATGATGCAAGGGGAGTAGATCACCCCTAGGTCCAGTGATTGGCTGCAGTGGTGTCAAACCAGAGGGACTCAAGACAAGCAGGGGAGGCTGGAGAGCGAACGAAACTGGGACCAGTGCCCGGGATCGGGTAAATATCATCACAAACATGGGTTCTGCCAGTCTGAGAGGTCTGGAAGTTAGTTCACAATCCCTTTAATGAAATGTGTGGAAAGATAAGGGGGGGGGGGACATCTGTATCATCAGTATATCTATACCGTATGTAATTTGTGGGTCATACTATGAGGAGTTAACTCTAGTGATTTGCTCCATCTGCATATGGGGTTGATGTTGGCTGGACTATTGGGCATCATTATTGTGCATTGCGTTCTTCATAAAGTAAACCAAGTCCTACCATGACGCTCAAGTGTCTGTGTGAGCAACTTTTTCCAAGACTGAGGTTGATCTTTATCTTCTCAAGAACTTTATAAGTATGGCTCCTCAGGGTAGGAGTAGGAGGATGTTTGGTGAACTTCATCCATAGCTTACCATGTAACTGGCATGCCTATTAGAGAGGCTAGTTGAGTGTAGCTCTGTTGCACTCTGCTTAAAGAAGGCTGTTATAGGGTTCCCAACCTGATTGTAAACAACTACGTGGAATAACAGCGCAATAAACGATGTCTGCTTGAATGCGTAGTCTTGTTTTATTATTCAAGGTAATGTTCAACAGCGGCAAACGTATAGTGTGTGAACTTTTTCGGCATATAGCCTTAGTCAGACACTAGGCTTCAAATGGAGGAGACATGGAGAAAAAGCACATGGTAGGAAGGTGCAGTGGCGCCAAGGAATAAGAGGTCTAAGGGGGGCGCATCTTCTCCTTAGGTCATAGACCTCTTATTCCTTGGCGCCACTGCACCTTCCTACCATGTGCTTTTTCTCCATGTCTCCTCCATTTGCGGCCTAGCGTCTGACTAAGGCTTTATGCCGAAAACGTTCACACACTATACGTTTACGTTGAACATTACCTTGAATAATAAAACAAGACTACGCATTCAAGCAGACATCGTTTATTGTGCTGTTATTCCAAGTAGTTATTAGAGAGGCTAACCATGCCATTACTCTACAGCAAATGGAAGAAACTGGAGGATATTCCTTTACCTTCCCCAATTTTTGTGGGACCACCCGACCAGCTAATGAATATGGGTCCTTCTATCTTACCAGTAATGACAAATATTGGGGCAGACAAAGATGTTGGACTTCAACATACCCAATGGTTATGTTCTCAGGAAAGCTAAGCCACCACCAGAGATGTCCAACACCAACTTACTCCCCTCACCCCAGTAGAGAGGATTAAGAGAGATAGATGTCTGCCGATCGAGTGTTCACCCAAAGGCCAATATGTATGGCTGGCCTTACTCCCAAGAAGACCACTTTCTTTGTATTCTAGCCTTACTCCTGTCCATTGCATGCCACTCCAACCATGGCATCTGCACAGGGGTTTGAAGAATCATGAAGAGTTTCATAACAGTGTACCGCATCTCCTTATTCAAGTAGTTGGCCCCAAGCGGCAGACCATGCGACTGAAATGGGGACCAGGATAAGAGGGGGCCCAGTCTTAATTGGGATCATCTCCTCTTCTACTGGAGGTGAAAACTTGGTCAGGACTCTTCCCTCTAAAGGAACAACTTTAAGCAAACGAGGCAGTCAAAAAAAATGGTCCAAGGGTCATTGAAAAGGGTTTCGGTGGAAACCCTTCTGTCCTCTGTAGGGGCCTGGTTTGATTGTTGCTATGTGGCCCTTACTTCTCTATGTACGCCACTGGCCCCAAGGATATAAATCAACACCATGGTATGGCCCATTCCATGTGGGTCCAACTGTGACTTTGATTGGAGCTGCCCTTTTAGGATCCTTTCCACATCCGAGAAGATATGGGGCGAGCGTCGTAGCAGTGGCGGAGTAACTGCTAGTCACAGGACTGTGCTTCTATTTAGCAGGCTTGATCGGTGCTACACTAGGAGTTCATGGCGGCATAAATCTGAGCCATGTAGCCATCCGTAATTTATCCTGTCAGGACAAAAAATGTGCCTGTTTAACCGCTCCCTTATTTTTAGCCTCTTCCCGTCTACGGGTTGAGATATGTTTTTTCGACTCTTGGATTCTCTTCCCCCCATCATCTGTCGTCTGATTAAGATTCAATGCCAGAAACATATTTATCTCCTGGTTTTCCCCAAACTAAGCAAATTTGCTGTTGTCTCCAGAGTCGCAGCTTAGAAAACACACACAATTAAATGCAAGCTTTTGACTTTTCATGGGAAAGCGAGGGGATGAGGTGAGCGAAGCTATTAATTAGAGCTGCACAAACTCGCAGAAAGGGATTTCAGATTCAGTCCGGCTTCCGCCTAATCCTCTCCTTTACAGGCAAAATAACAATGTGCTATCTCCTTGTTCTGTGTAGGGACAGATTAAGAGTATGAATATGCAGCCATGTAATGTATTCACACCCGGCCTCCGCTCTCCTTTCCTTGACTTAATACCCACATTAAAGGTGAAGCATCATGAAAAATGTTATCTAATGGGGGAGTCTGACAGCAGAGACTTTCTTATTTTTAATGTGCCAATCGTGGACTGATCGTTGCATAGTGGAAGGAGCATGCATCAGTACAGAGTATTTCAGGAGGGATGTGTGTTGATCTTGTGGGGTCTGTGAACAATCAACTCTTCTGATTAAGTTAGTAAGAAAAGTGCTGGAGGAGACAAAGGCAGTGACATAATGTATGGTAGGAAACACGGACAAACACGGGATCACAAGGCTTATAGTGGGAGGACATGTTCCAAGATGGAAGGGTGAACAAAGACTAAAACCTGGACACTGAGTTACTGACTTACATGAATTGTGTCCATTTCTGCCTATTGTTTTCTCTGTATCATTATAACAATGGAAGTCCTATCCAGAGAGGAGCACATGTAGAGCGTCTTCTTACATCGTCACATTAATTAAATAAGCTTGTAAGAAGTTTAAGATTCTCTTTGAAGTGAAATGAGTTTACTCTTCAAAGGCTGGAAGAACTCCAAAATCATAAGTGTAAGGGCAGGAGGACATGACACTAATACTGTACATTATGAATAATTACATATGTGATGTAAAGACTGAGGGAGGAGTAAGTACCATGAGGAAGAAGAAGGTTAGAAGCAAGGAAGGAAGGGAGAAAAGGAGGAAGGAAGGAAGTAAGAAAGGGAGGAGAAAGGAAGAGGGTTATAGTAAAGAAGGGAGGAAGGAAGTGGGTACAAAAGAAGAAAGGAAAGAAGGAGAAAGGGAGGGAGGGAGGGAGGAAGGGATGAGAAAGGAAGAGGGTTATAAGTAAAGATGGAGAAAGGAAGAAAGTGGGTTGGAAGGAAGGAAGGAAGGAAGGAAGGAAGGAAGAAAGGGAGGAGAAAGGAAGAGGGTTATAAGTAAAGAAGGGAGGAAGGAAGGAAGTGGGTACAAAAGAAGAAAGGAAAGAAGGAAGAAAGGGAGGGAGGGAGGGAGGGAGGAAGGGATGAGAAAGGAAGAGGGTTATAAGTAAAGATGGGGAGAAAGGAAGAAAGTGGATTGGAAGGAAGGGAGAGAGAGGAAGAAGGAAGGAAGGAAGGAAGGAAGGAAGGAAGGAAATAAGGGAGAAGAAGAGAAAAGAAAGAATACAGGAAGGAAGGGAGGAAAATAAGGAAGATGTTTAGAAGGAAGGAAGGGAGGAAGATGTTTAGAAGGAAGGAGAAAAGGAATAAGGGAGGGGAAGAGAATAAAAAGAACACAGGAATGAAGGGAGGGATGAAGATGGTTGGAAGCAAGGGAGGAAGGAATGAAGGAAGGAAAATAAAGAAGGGAGAAAGAAAGAGGGAGGAAATAAGTAAAAAAGAGGATAAATAAGGAAGGTATGAAGGAAAGAAGGGAAGGAGGGGGAAAGAAAGGAAGGAAAAAAATAGTTATAAAATAGGAAAGGAAGGAGAGGAAGGACAGAGGAAGAAAGGAAGGGAGAGAGAGGAAGAAAAGATGAGAGGGAGGAAGGGAGGGGTTTAGAAGGAAGGAAGAAGGGGGAGAGAAGGAAGGGAGGGTAAGAGAATGTAAAGGACACAGGAAGGAAGGGAGAGAGGAAAACAAGGAAGAGTGTTAGAAGGAAGGAAGGGATGAAGGAAGACGTTTAGAAATAAGGAAGGAATGGAGGAAGAAAGGAAGAGAGAAGGAAGGAAGAAGGGAGCGATGGGGTGATAAAATAAGGAAGACAGGAGGGGAAAAAGAAGGAAAGAAGGAGGGTGAGAGGACGAAAAATTGCATATGTGGTATAAGGACAATGGTATGAAAACATACTGAAATGAGTGTGAAAAATTTAGGGGAAAAGGAAGGAAGGTAAAATGGAAGGAAAAAATAAAAATAAAGTAGGAAGTGGAAAGAGAAAAGAATGGGGAAAGCAAAAGGAAGGAAGGGAAGAGAGGGGTAAGATGAAGAAAATTTGTATGTCTGGTATAATGGCAAAGCGATGAGAAAGTATAGTATCATGAAGGAATTGGAGGTTGAAAGAAAGAGGAAGAATAATGAAGGGAAGTAGGATGGGAAGTAAGAAGGAAGGGAACAGAACGTTGGAGAAAGAATAAATTCATCTGTGCTATAAAGGCAAAAGGACGAAGGAGTACCATGAGAAACGTATGATAAGTTTAGGGGAAAGAAGGAACCAATGAAGGAGGAAGGGAGGGAGGACAGAAGAATAAAGGAAAGAAACAAATAAAGACATAAAAAGAAGGAAGGAACGGATAATGATAGTTGGATATTAGATAGATAGATAGATAGATAGATAGATAGATAGATAGATTTTTTTCTCTGTTAATTATCTTCTCCTTTCATTCTTCTATGACTATGTTCATCTCAGAATCTGTGGCTTCCGTGGTTTTGTATTTCTAGGTATCATTATATTAGTTTTCTTTTGTGTTTTACTGTTTGGTTTTCAGTTTTCTATCAACACACAGAACTTTGTTTTCTATGAGAAAAGAAACCTAAGCTGAGATCAGAGCCCCTTAGGTCAAATAGCGGTTATTGTGTGCCGCCAGATGAGTGCTCTAGTCTCCTTTGTGCATCGTAGTGCCGCCACTTTTCAAGCTTTTGGTTTAAAAAATGCAACAGTTCAATAAATAGATTTCTTTATCTCCAAAAATCTCTTCTCTGTGCAGATACCAATTATATTCAAGAAGCATTTTATTGAGGTCTCAAAAGGTTTCCTAAGATTTTTTACCAATTACAAAATGAGATGGTCAGCTGAGATTGACGCTCAGATATACTGCCAAGCGAATAAAGATTATACCGCTAGGAAGTAGCGTTCTCTATAGTAACAAAAAAATTAAGTGGTAGAGGTTGTAGCAGTTGGGAATTTAGTCTTAGGTTGTTTCAATGGGGCGGAGGTTGGGAACCATGGCCATTTTTATGTATGGTTTGCCCAGCTACTAACCAATAATGAGCCTAGATTAGGCCCCATCCATAAAAACCAGTTGGTTACAAAGCCACGCAATTCCTGCCACCAAAGATCTACAAAAAAGTTGACTTGAATCCATAGAGGAAATCAAAATTTGGCCTCATTTTGGTGGCAGTTCTTAGCACCACAACCAGGGATGGACCTGGAATAAATGCTAAAAGTGTCCCCATTTTGTAGTTGGGTCCAAAGTAATGAAAGGCAGGGCCAGCAATACCATATTGTGGCACATTATACCACACCAACAGAGCCAAGTACCACAGTCAATCACAAAATACCTCCCCAAAAACTTCCACTGGCCAGATGTGAGGAGGGCTCAGGTGACCCCTTGGGCATCAGCCCACCGGGAAATTTCCCTGTAAAGTCTATGGCCAATCTGCCCCTGACCACAACTTTCACTTCTCAGCTGGTCCTATCAAAGCATAACAAGGCTGTTCACCACATTGTTGGCTTTTTGACCCTGATATGATTCTAAAGGGTGAGTAGATCATGGATTCACCTAAGTCAGGAGAATGGAAAAATGGAGTGGCCAAGAACAGGGGTCTAAGCATACAAAGTATAAGTGTCCTGACCATATACAATAGATTGTATCCAATTACTGTAGGATGGATGAGCTCTGCTTTCTGACCAAAACCATAACCAGAAGGAACATTGGTTGTCCCATCACCTGCAAAGCCTGGCAGAAAAGGCTTAGTTTGTGGAAGGCATGTAAGAGTTTTTGCAAGGATGGGCCAAAGGTTAGGCACTAAAAAGGGTCCCTAGGGCGCTTGAAGAAAGCACTGAAAAAACTCTCATGGTAGGCATTAAAGGACCACATGGGATGGACCTGTGAGACATTTATGTAGGTACCCTGCAGAAGGTAACAGGGAGCAGACCTTTGGTTGAAGCTCTTATTGTTCAAGAATTTTCACAAAAATCTGTCTATTTTTTTTCAATTACTGGAGGACATAAATATGGTAAAAACCCAATGTCTGGTAGGGTGAGACTGTGGAGGTGCCGGATTACTGGAGATTCAAGGCTTGCAAACCATTCGCCATGCTCCATGTTGCCTGCTTGGATTATTGTTACCACCTTCTTCAATGGTGAAGAAGGCACCAATGCCATTCTGACAGTACCAGTGATGCTAGTGATGGTGCCAGCATTAGTATAGTTGCCATATGGCACTATGACCACTCTAAAGGGAAGCCAATAACATGCTGGCGGCAAAGATACCCCATAATCCGATGAGGCTGTCAAAGTCAACCCTACAATGTCATCACTAATGATGTCCAACCAATCTAGCATTGGAAAGGTTCTTCCCAGATTCGCAAGACTTCTACTACATGGAATGCCAAAGTCTAGGAATTTTTCTCTATCCGTAACACTGCCAAGTAAACCCCACTCACTGTAGGCACGGGGTTGATTCTAGGTAACCGCCAGGGTGTCCGTTTTGGATTTAGATGATTCATTTATTCTAAACTTCACAAGTTCTTCCCCATAAACTATTGTAGCAAAGAAGTAAATTTAATGCAAAAAAGTCTTTGAAAATATCCATAAATGACAAAGTAATTTATAATCTCCCGAGCCGGGCCATAAATAAAGATGAAGCAATGTATTATGAAGACAAATGAAATTTCATGTTGTTCTAAGTAATGTATCAAACCAAATGTGGGTCCTGCTTCTCATACATGGCAGGGGAGACAGCAGTGGATGCTAGGGCTGAATCTAACAACGTGGAGGGTGAGGGGTGAGACTGGTAGTTTCACAATGGAAGCAGTGAGGGGGGGGGGGTTGGGGTAAATGGGGACCAAGAAGCTGCAGTGGCAGTGCACCAATCTTAATTTGTTACATTCTTGTAGACGGAAGACCCCTGCATGGAATCCCATAGTCAATGGGAAATGGAAATGCAGTCAACCAAACTGGGGCTACACTCCAGAAGGTGCAGTGGTTGCCTTAATGGTTCTGGTACCCTCACCCTTGGGACATTGATTACTCTTTTCTGTGTAGATGCCTCTAGTTCTGAAACACAACCCTATTGGAATGAACAGTAATGATCTTCAGTGTCAGACATAGCCAAAAGGACTGGATCGGCGCTGTGGTGAGTATTGTGCATTGGTGAGGATTTCAGAGGTTAAACCCTCACTGATCGCACACTGATGACCTATTGATGTGTCACACTTAGTGTTTCATTGAATTTGGTCAAGGACTCAATTTCACAAGAAACTAATTGTCACGAACGTTCCTGCATCAGGTTGCAGGCGTTCGGCTAGGCTTTCAAAAGTGACATAATTTGACATGTTTTCCTCTTGGTTTGGTCGCTTCCCCTCAACTGTTGTGGGTGTGGTGATTATCTTTCCCCTATTTATCCCTTCCTACTTTCTGCTTACTTTGTTGTGTGTGGTGTGGATCTCGGCTGAGATCCGGTTGCTGCAATATCTGCATTAAAATAAGTGTCATTTTCCCTATTGTGTTTATCCTACTTTTCCCTGTTGTGGTTTTGCCTTCTGGAGTTTCCTGTTCATCCGTCCTATTGGAGGAACGGGTTGACTCTGTCACTAGCTGCAGGGTTCTATAGGGTCAGTTGTTATTAGGTTCCTGTGTAAGAACTCTCCTACCACTAAGGCCTGTTCAAACTGGTAGTCAGTCAGGGCCTAGTTTCAGCGTTCCCTGCAGGAGGTGACCGTTTCCCTTGTTTGGTCTTTTCCCTTAACTCTTACGCTTGGTGTGGCTATTCCCTCCACACCAGTGCGTGACACTAATTCAATACAATATTTCAATATGCTAGGAAAACCCTTGACAGGCTGCAACTCACAACACAACCACTAGGTGGCTGCAGATAGACACATATAAGATGGACGTCTCCTGGCAGAGTGTCACAAAATGTATGTTTTTTTCAAATATGGTCATCTTGTAACACACATATCAGGATGTGTTGAGCCAAGAAGAAAGGAATAAAGTCCTTAAAAACTTACAGCAGGTCCAATGTTTAATGTCAAATTCTGCATATGAACCTTGACTTAGGCAATGTTTTTGTAAATCCTCCTCCCATTAAAATGAGATACTGGGTAAGAGATTAGTGGGTGGAGGTTCAAGTACCCTTCTTTACTCCATCTTCATCATGGTAGGGTAGCTTCACTTTCAAGTTATCTGTGGCTTGTTGGATGGAGGAGCCATCCCCACACTGTCTCATTTATTGGATAGTTGTAACTTGCTACATATAGATGTTTCTCTCCCTCATCACCGTTCCTCTTGGCACAAAATATCTCAAGATGTATCATACAAGATGACCAGCTTAAAAAATAAATAAATAAATCATAACTTTGTGATACTGTGTCACAATATGTCCATGCTACCCGTGTCTGCATGTGGCCCCCCAGTGGCTATAAAATGAATTGCAGCTTACTAGCATATTGTATTGAATAATGTATTGAATTCATGAGAAATCTGAGCTCATGTAACAGTGGATACCTCTGTAGACTAGAGATGAGTGAATCTATTCGTCGATTCATTGATTCGTATCGAATCTTGGAAAATTTCAGCTGCGAAGCGAAATCCGAATATTAGGTCATTCGCTCCGTTAAGATTCGAAAATGTTTCTAAGGCTTTCTATGCATTCGCTACGTACTTGTCCGATAAATTGTACGCTAATGCTACGTATAAGTTACTCTATACAGTGTTGCGTACAAATTCAAGTAATTAGCAAATTTTTACTGTTAGTTCGTTATTCGTGCGCAAAAGCCCAGGAAGAAAGCGGTCATCTGACCTAGTGGGCAGGGCTTGCTCTGATTGGCTCAGGCTCGGTAAGCCAGTGACACATCACTTCTGCTGTGACTTCTGAGACGAGCAGAAACACTGTGTGTGAAGTTCTGAGACACTGAGACCTGTGTTGTTGAAATTGGGGTGTAATTGTTCAGGGAATCCATATTACACATCAGGGATACTGCAGGGCAAGTACAGGGCAAGTGCAGGGCTAGTAATTAATCAGGCAGGGAGAGAGACAGGGAGAGAGACAGGGAGAGAGATAAGGAGAGAGACAGGGAGAGAGACAGGGAGATTAATAGGGAGAGAGACAGGGAGAGAGACAGGGAGAGAGATAGGGAGAGAGACAGGGAGAGAGACAGGGAGAGAGACAGGGAGAGAGACAGGGACAAAGACAAAGACCAGCTGCAAGGCCACAGAGTGAAGTGAAAATGTCTGGAATGGATAAGCAAAAGGGGTCCAGTTCCAGCCAGACCTCGAGCTCTAAAAAAAAGGAGAAGGTGGCACAGGGCAGCAGTGCCAAAGGACCTGTAGCCGGAGCGTCTACTTGTAGTATTCGCAATACTTGGCCGTTTTTCTACCAGGCTAACCCACCAAGGCGCAAAATTGTAGTGGAGGAGAAAGTGGATGAGGTAGTGGAGTGGATGGCACGCTCATCTCAGTCTCAGCCGGATGATCTGTTGTCATCTGCTGATACAGTATCCATATGTAGCCAGGGGTCAGACTCAGAGCATTCCTCCTGCTCCACCATTCCTCTCCAGCAAAGCCCGTCATTTTCGTACGCAATTTGTACGCTCATGCGTACGTGTTCAAAGAATTTGCGTACCTTTTAAACTGAACGTTCGTTATTAGTGCGCGAATGTTCACCAAACGCCACATAATAACGTATATTTTGTACACAGATTCAGCTAATATATTCGTCGAATATACAAATCTTATGAAAAGTTCGACGAATGTTCGGCGAATAAAATTTTTAACGATTCGCTCATCTCTACTGTAGACAGCAACTAAGTTTCTAGAATTTGTCCCCAGGTTAAACTAAAAGACCGTGTCCAAAACAATGGTCTTTTTCCATCAGTGTCCTTAGCTCTGCCTGGTACTGCAGCTTTCATGACATGACTGCAATACCAGAAACAAAGCAGATACATGTGATAAATTAAGCCATATTTTAGCAGATGGGGGCATTTTAGGAAGCCACTTATGATCTTGATGGCTTGTAGTTGTGTCCTGAAGAAGAGTCAAATAGGGAAAAAAAATCCCAACAAACCTAATGATGAGGTGCATGTGATGTCTTTAATAAACCAGTGAGAGGTTCTTATCATTATTTAGGAGTCATAACTAGAATAGATTGAGTCATTCGTTGTGGTCCCATCAGGTCCCCGTACAAGAAAGGAGCATCATATGTGGCCTGTGTAACGGCACAGACTAATATTTCATTAGCTGCCCTGACATCTGCCACACACAGTCTGTCATGCTGCCGTCTGAAGCCAATTTATCAGAATGTATCGCTCGCATCTGTCGTCCTCCATCAGGCCAGACGACACAAAGTGTAAACGCTCTTATGTGTTTGCCCTAAATGTAGCAGCTTCTGACAGACGACCACTAAAGAGATGATAAAAGCGAGTTTACACAGGATGAGGAACAATACCGTCATGTGTCATAGGAAACTGCATGACCATGATGTATGACAGGCTCAGCGGCAGTGTATGGCGGCTTTCTTCTACTGTTAAAAGAATAGAAATGAGAGGAAGCATTCTAGTAATTGTATTGATGTACTTAGGAGCAGTATTATAGTAGTTATATTCTTGTACATAGGAGCAGTATTATAGTAATTATATTCTTGTACATAGGAGCAGCATTATATTAGTTATATTCTTGTACATAGGAGCAGTATTATAGTAGTTATATTCTTGTACATAGGAGCAGTATTATAGTAGTTATATTTTTGGACATAGGAGGCAGTATTATAGTAATATTCTTGTACATAGGAGCAGTATTATAGTAGTTATATTCTTGTACATAGGAGCAGTATAATAGTAGTTATATTCTTGTACATAGGAGCAGCATTATAGTAGTTATATTCTTGTATATAGGAGCAGTATTATAGTAGTTATATTCTTGTACATAGGAAGCAGTATTATAGTAGTTATATTCTTGTACATAGGAGGCAGTATTATAGTAGTTATATTCTTATACATAGGAGCAGTATTATAGTAGTTATATTCTTGTACATAGGAGCAGTATTATAGTAGTTATATTCTTGTACATAGGAGCAGTATTATAGTAGTTATATTCTTGTACATAGTAGCAGTATTATAGTAGTTATATTCTTGTACATAGGAGCAGTATTATAGTAGTTATATTCTTGTACATAGGAGCAGTATTATAGTAGTTATATTCTTGTACATAGGAGGCAGTATTATAGTAGATATATTCTTGTACATAGGAGCAGTATTATAGTAGTTATATTCTTGTACATAGGAGGCAGTATTATAGTAGTTTTATTCTTGTACATAGGAGCAGTTATTATAGTAGTTATATTCTTGTACATTGGAGCAGTATTATAGTAGTTATATTCTGTGTACATAGGAGGGCAGTATTTATAGTAGTTATATTTCTTGTACATAGGAAGCAGTATTATAGTAGTTATATTCTTGTACATAGGAGCGGTATTATAGTAGTTATATTCTGGTTACATAGGAGCAGTATTATAGTAGTTATATTCTTGTACCATAGGAGCAGTATTATACTAGTTATATTCTTGTACATAGGAGGCAGTATTATAGTAGTTATATTCTTGTACATAGGAGCAGTATTATAGTAGTTATATTCTTGTACATAGGAGCAGTATTATAGTAGTTATATTCTTGTACATAGGAGGCAGTATTATAGTAGTTATATTTTTTGTACATAGGAGCAGTATTATAGTAGTTATATTCTTGTACATAGGAGCAGTATTATAGTAGTTATATTCTTGTACATAGGAGCAGTATTATAGTAGTTATATTCTTGTACATAGGATCAGTATTATAGTAGTTATATTCTTGTACATAGGAGCAGTATTATAGTAGTTATATTCTTGTACATAGGAGCAGTATTATATTAGCTATATTCTTGTACATAGGAGCAGTATTATAGTAGTTATATTCTTGTACATAGGAGCAGTATTATAGTAGTTATATTCTTGTACATAGGAGCAGTATTATAATAGTTATATTCTTATACATAGGAGCAGTATTATAGTAGTTATATTCTTGTACATAGGAAGCAGTATTATAGTAGTTATATTCTTGTACAGAGGAGCAGTATTATAGTAGTTATATTCTTGTACATAGGAGCAGTATTATAGTAGATATATTCTTGTACATAGGAGCAGTATTATAGTAGTTGTATTCTTGTACATAGGGGGAGTGTTACAGTAGTTATATTGTTGAATATACAGTAGTAAGAAGTATTAGTTATATTCTTGCATGTAGTGTGCAATGTTATAGCCCTTAATATTTTGTCTGTATATTTTTTCTGCTGCATATTCTTTATGTTTTGCTTTTTTAAACTGTGCTTGTATTGAAAGTCACGTCACTCAGCAAATTTACTAATTTACTAAAGACATATGGCACCATGTGCACATTATTTGTAAATGATTAATGATTGTGATGAACATCATAGATGTGTATCACTCTAGAAAAACCACACATTGATATTTAACCTCACTATAATAACAGAGAAAAGATATTAGAGATCAGAAGAATTTTAGATTTCTGAGTTATTGTATATATTATGATGCTGATGTCTAAAGATTAGAGATGAGCGAGCATGCTCATCCGAGCTTGGTGGTCGTTCGAGTATTACGGTACTCGTAAGTGCTCGCTGCTCGGACGAGTATTTCGCCATGCTCGAGGAAATGGCATCTCCCGCATTTTGAATTTTTGGCGCCTATAAACTCAGCCAATGACAAGCCAGGAGACTCTGCGGTACACCCAGCATCACGTGGGGCCCTTACATGTCGATAGCAGGGGTTGGCTGGCCTGATCAGGTGACCCTGGAATATAACTAGTGACTGGCCGCGGTGCTCGGCTCAGATGCCGTCTGGATGTCGTTAGGGATAGAGCTGCTGCCTTTCAGGGACAGTGTTAGGGCCTGAATTTAGTTCTCTGTTAGGCAGGAATCACCCACAAAGAACCCAACAGCCCTTCTAAGGGCTAGAAGACATTTTTTTTGTCTCCTGGCTGGGCTGGCTGGCACTAGTAGTGCAGCTATCGCCATATATAACCCTTTTTTTTATTGTTTTATCTCAGTGATACAAATCCATTTCATACAGCAGTGTGGAACCATTCTGTGTGTCACAGTTCAGCTGTCCAGTCACCACAAACCACAATCCGTATTTTCTGTCCAAGTGACACATTCTGTATGTCACTTAGTTAAAAGAGGTCTTTTGCTCTCACTGATAAAGATACATTACAAAAATCTCCGTGCGACATTTGTCTGGGTTGCACTTAAGCAGACCAAGTCTGCCTAATCTAATAGTTTCAGTGTAATTGCTCCATACTGCATGGTACGTAATAACATACGTAATTTTGATCTAACTTATCCACCTATATATTTTCTTGTTCAGATTGAACAAGTTTGTGGGTTTCAGTACACCAGGCCCATTTATTTATTTTTTTTATATCATACACTTATATATAGAAAATGTTGAACCCCAGGGCTAAGGGTCAAGGGCGTGGGCGTGGACATTCAATTACTGCAGGGGGCAGAGGCCGTGGTCCTGGGCAGGGTGAGACAGTACCTGCTGATGAGGGAGCAGGGGAACGCCGCAGAGCTACACTCCCTAGCTTCATGTCTCAACTTACAGGGACACGTGGTAGAGGACTGTTGAAACCACAACAGTGCGAACAGCTGATGTCAGGGATTGCGGACAATGCTTCAAGTAATTTGTCCACCAGTCAGTCTTCCACGTAGTCCACCCACGTTACCCAAGGGAGCACTCCTCTGGCTCCTCCACCTCAACCTCCTTTCCCCCAGTCTGCCCCCTCCCAGGAAAATTTGGAATGTGATCCGGCATACTCTCAGGAACTGTTTTCTGGACCCTTCCCAGAGTCACAAACCACTTCTCAGGTTGCTGCTGACCTCGTTCCCGATGCCCAAGTTTTCCAACTGTCGCAGTCTGTGGGTGATGATGATGATATTGTTGACTTAGTGGAAGAAGTGTTTAAAGAGGTGTCGGACGATGAGGAGACACGGTTGTCAGACAGTGGTAAAGTTGTTGTCAGGGCAGGAAGTCCGAGGGGGGAGCAGACTGAGGAATCGGAGGATGACGAGGTGACTGACCCAAGCTAGGTTGATAAGCCGAGTGAAGACAGTGCTTCTGAGGCGGAGGCGAGTGCTGCACCAGAACAGGTTGTAAGAGGCAGTGGTGTGGCCAGAGGGAGAAGCAGGGCCAGAGCTGGTGCATCAGCAGCAACTGTTTCACCTAGTGAAGCTCCCGTGGCGAGGCCTAGATGTTCGCAAGTCTGGAGGTTCTTTAAAGAAAGTGAGGATGACCGACGGACTGTGGTGTGCAACCTGTGCCACACCCGGATCAGCAGGGGTTCCACCACTACTAGCCTAACCACCACCAGCATGCTCAGGCATATGAGTGCTAAACACCCCACTCAATGGAACCAAGGCCGTTCACCACCTCCTGCGGGTCACACCACTGCTCCTTCCCCTGTGTCACTTGCTGCCTCTGCTAGTCAACCCCCTGCCCAGGACCCCGGCACGAGCGCCTCCTGCCGGAAAACCACACCTTCGCCTCCACGATCCTCCACAGTGTCCACCAATGTGTCCCAGCGCAGCGTTCAGCTGTCTTTACAGCAGACGCTGGAGCGCAAGAGGAAACACAGTTCCACCCACCCACTGCCCAAGCCCTCAACATCCACATCTCCAAATTGCTTAGCCTGGAGATGCTGCCCTATAGGCTGGTAGAGACCGAGGCCTTTCGCAATCTCATGGCGGTGGCTGCCCCTCGGTATTTGGTCCCCAGCCGCCACTATTTTTCCCGATGTGCCGTCCCATCCCTACACCAGCACGTGTCACAGAACATCATCCGTGCCCTGACCAATGCTGTTTCTGAGAAGGTCCACCTAACCACGGACACGTGGACAAGTGCTGCCGGGCAGGGACACTATATCTCACTGACGGCACATTGGGTTAACTTGGTGGAGGCTGGGACCGAGACTGACCCTGGGTCCACTCATGTACTGCCCACACCGAGGATTGCAGGGCCTACCTCGGTCACGGTCTCTCAGACGTACTATGCCTCCTCCTCCGACCCCTCCTCCTCCTCCACCTCCTCCTCCGAATTACCATCCATGGGCACGGCGCCTTCAGTCGGTAGCTCTAGGCGCAGCAGCAGTGCCGTGGGTAAGCGCCAGCAGGCGGTGCTCAAACTGCTGAGCTTCGGTGACAAAAGGCACACCGCCCAAGAGCTGTTACAGGGCATCACGGCACAGACCGATCTGTGGCTGGCACTGCTGAACCTCAAGCCAGGCATGGTTGTGTGTGACAACGGGCGTAACCTGGTGGCGGCTCTGCAACTCGGCAGACTGACACATGTGCCATGCCTGGCCCACGTGTTCAATCTTATAGTTCAGCGGTTCCTCAAGACATACCCCAATCTGTCTGATTTGCTCACCAAGGTGCGCCGCATCTGTGCACATTTCCGCAAGTCGACCACAAATGCTGCCACTCTCAGGGCAGCGCCGCCTACAACTGCCCGCTCACCGACTGTTGTGCGACGTGCCCACAAGATGGAATTCGACATTAAACATGTTATCCAGAGTTTACCAGCAGCGCAGAGCGATTGTAGACTGCCAGATGTCAACTTCCACCAGAACTGGTAGTCAGGTCAGTCAGATTCCTCAAGTCTACAATGAGGAGTGGACGTGGATGTCTGATATCTGCCAGGTGTTGAGCAACTTTGAGGAGTCAACACAGATGGTCAGAAGCGATGCCGCCATTATCAGCCTCACCATCCCGCTGCTTTGCCTGTTGAAAATCTCACTGCTCAGCATGAAGTCGGATGCTTTGCGCTTGTCACAAGAGACGGTGGAGGAAGATACGTCGCTTGATAGCCAGAGCACCCTCCGGTCTGTTTCTCAGCACGTATCGGAGGAGGGGGATGAGGATGAGGAGGAAGAGGAGGAGAATGTCGGCGAGACAGTAGAGGGTACCAGTGCTCAGTCCTTAACTCTTGAGCGTGTATGGGCTGAAGAGGAGGACTTGGAGGAGGAGGAGGAGGAGGAGGAGGAAATGGAGAGTCAGGCCAGTGAGGAAAGGGAATTCTTGCGTGTTGGGACTCTGGCGCACATGGCAGACTTCATGTTAGGCTGCCTATCCCGTGACCCTCGCGTTAGAAGAATTTTTTCAAATACCGATTACTGGGTGTTCTCTCTCCTGGACCCACGGTACAAGCAGAACCTTTCCACTCTCATCCCTGCAGAGGAAAGGAGTATGAGAGTGAATAGGTATCAACAGGCCCTGGTGCACAAGCTGAAACAATTCTTCCCATCTGACGCCGCTAGCGGCAGAGGGCATGGTTCTGTGGGCCAAGTAGCGGGGGAGAGGAGGCGAGCAGGCAGCTTGTCCAGCACTGGCAGGGGAACGCTCTCCAAGGCCTTTGCCACTTTTATGTCACCCCAGCAAGACACTGTCACCTGTCCCCAGTCTAGGCAGAGTAGGGGGAAGCTGTACAGAAAGACGGTGAGGGAGTACCTAGCTGACCCTACCAACGTCCGGACCGATCACTCTGCTCCATACAACTACTGGGTTTCAAAGCTGGACACGTGGCCTGAACTGGCGCTGTACGCCTTGGAAGTGCTGGCCTGCCCTGCCGCTAGCGTGCTGTCAGAGCGGGTATTCAGTGCAGCTGGTGGCGTCATCACCGATGAGCGTACACGCCTGTCAACTGACAGCGCTGACAGGCTGACGCTTATTAAAATGAACAAAGCCTGGATTTCACCGGAATTCAAATCTCCTCCAGGGGAAAGCAGCTAAAGATTAACATTACTTATGTATCCGATTCCTCTTCTCTACTCCTCCTACTCCTCCTCCTCCTCCTTGTCGTCTTTGCCTAACGCTGACCCAAAAAACGCAATTTTTTAGAGGTCCAACTGGCACTCTATTACCACAATTTTTCAGGAGGGCCCCCTACAGGCCCTCTCTCCAAACAATTTTTCCGGAGGTCCACCTACAGGCCCTCTCTCCAAACAATTTTTCCGGAGGTCCACCTACAGGCCCTCTCTCCAAATAATTTTTCCAGAGGTCCACCTACAGGCCCTCTCTCCAAACAATTTTTCCGGAGGTCCACCTACAGGCCCTCTCTCCAAACAATTTTTCCGGAGGTCCACCTACAGGCCCTCTCTCCAAACAATTTTTCCGGAGGTCCACCTACAGGCCCTCTCTCCAAACAATTTTTCCGGAGGTCCACCTACAGGCCCTCTCTCCAAACAATTTTTCCGGAGGTCCGCCTACAGGCCCTCTCTCCAAACAATTTTTCCGGAGGTCCACCTACAGGCCCTCTCTCTAAACAATTTCCCTTAATTTCTCTGCACCTAGTTTGGTGCTTCCCTAACATGTGATGGGTATTTGCCTCGCCTTTCTTGGTCTGGGTGAGCACAATTGCCATGAGGGTAACCACCAGGCTGTTGCCTGAGAATTTGAGGTAATGGTGGGATTAGGCAGCCTCAGAGGCATCCATGCATGCTGCCCCTGCTGTTTCCTGTCCATTTCCGTGGTGTTTCCATCATTTTCTGAGGTTTCCAGGTTTTCACCCAGCCTTCCCTAGGCAGAGCCTTGGTCCCCTGCAAAAATGCTCGAGTCTCCCATTGACTTCAATGGGGTTCGTTACTCGAAACGAGCACTCGAGCATCGGGAAAAGTTTGTCTTGAATAACGAGCACCCGAGCATTTTAGTGCTCGCTCATCTCTACTAAAGATGCATTTTGTGTTTTTGTTGAATTACATCTCTTTGCCAATGTACAGACTGAAATTTGGAGGTTTTTGTGCTGCTACTGACTTTTAGTTTTCTCAACATGTTTTTCCTGTAAAAATAATATTACTTTGTTACACCTTCCTCTCAAACGTGCACAGTAACACATTGAGCATAGACGTCTGTATCAATGCAAATGATAACATTGCTTCTAAGTAATGCTGAATTTTCCTTCAGGGCTTTTGTGCTTTTTCATTCTTGCTACTTTACAACAGATGGGCTTTTTTTATTTTATTTTATACTGTCAAAATCTGTGAAGGCAAAAAAAAAAAAGGAAAAAGATGGATCTGACAGCTAAGGTAGAAAAGTTGGAATTTTTTTTTGGAGAATGTACTTTACTTATTTGTTATCTATGTCTATGTTCTCTAGAATTGCGAAGAGGAAACAACAGGAGTGGAAGGAAAGAGCACTGTGTCAAAGAGCCATCACCTGGGGTTCTGCTGAGTTCATACTTTTGCAACTCATATGGTCTCCGAAGCTTTGACAGTTATACATGTTCTTGACATATCATCTACTGAGTCAAGTCAATGAACAGATAAGTCTGAAGATGTTAAGTTCATCGAGGTCATAAATCTCCACCAGCCATTCCGAGACCTTTCCACAGATAAAACTGTGGAGAGGGATAATTACCTTGAATCACTGTAGATGTCAATCAAACATGACATAAGGAATGAAAAAAAAATCTAACTGTAAAGAGAGAGGCCAATGGTCCTACCAAATCCTTAAATGATAGCTCAGGTTTTCATGCAGATCTGAGTTGGCTCCTGTCAGAAGATGTCTACCAGCTGGACGAAGAGTAGAATAATGAGGACGTGATGAACAATTGTCATCTGGTTGAAGGATCCAATGAAGGTCTAGAAACTTGACTCAAAGTTCGATTGTTAGAACTGGAGAAATATTTAACCCTAGGTCCTAGGTATTTTTAAGGTAGACCTCATATAGGTCAAGGCTTCATTGTAAAGGAGGAAGCTTGATAACGCTAGATTAAGGCTTTCCAGGATTTTACTACTAATGACCTATCCTCAGAATCGGTCATCAGAATCTGATCGGTGGGGGGACCATCACCTGGGACCCCGGCCGATCAGCTGTTTGAGAAGGCACCGACGTTCCTGTGAGTGCCATGGCCTTCTCTTAGCTTTTCCTAGGCCAGTGACGTCATTTCATTGGTCACGTGGCCTAGGAGCGGCTCAGCCCCATTGAAGTGAATGGGGCTGAGCGCGATACCAAGCGCGGCCACTATACAATGTACGGCGCTGTACTTGGTGTGCAGGGAGAAGGTAGCTGCGCTCACAGGAGCGCCGGTGCCTTCTCAAACAGCTGATCGGCGGAGGTCCTGGGTGTTGTACCCCTACCGATGAGGATAGGTCATCTGTAGTAAAATCCCGGAAAACCCCTTTAATATTAGTTTTGTTCCATTTTATTCAGTCTCCAAATTTGATTCAGGTTCAAATCGATTCTAGCCAAATCAAAACTCCTTTTAATGTCAGAGATCAATTTCCTCCTTTCTGGTAAGATGAGTCTGATAGGCCAGGAAAAGGATATGCCTCTTGACATTTTAAACAGGCCTTGTAGTGTACCATGGATGTGAGGTCGTGAGAGGCCTTGGTCAGGATCCAGGAGGTACTATTTCTCCTGAGGAGTGTTATAGGCCAGACAATGCTACTTTAGATTTCTGTGAAAAATTATATGCAAATTAGCTTTCCGTCCAAATGGAAAAGAAAGTGCACAGGTGTGGATTTTTACGAAAGTCTTTATTTTTCTTGTGGATTTTTACGCACGGATTAGGATGTTAATTTCTATCCTAATAAATTTAAAGCAATTCTGATCCTACCGAATCAGAAATTTTTTCATAAAAATTTGGGTTGCATTTTGATTCTAATGAATCGATTTGCTCATCTCTAGTCTAGATACGGTGGTGGCACTAAACATTCATGTAGGAGCATAAGGATAGATGGTGCTGAGGTTGCATTTGTAACCTGAACCATGTGAAGGAACATATAACAGATGTTGGGCAGTACTATAAATGCTATGTGATTGTGCATTAGAGACTTTGCATTGAGGACCGAGCTTCATGTTAATTTTCTCTTGGACAGACCTTCTATATTAAGAATGTTTCACAATGTAAGAAGAGGAATGGAAGCAATGTGAAAGTTACAGAGAGGCCTGTAGTGAATAGAGCAACATCCCGCCAGTAAAGTCTAATGCATGACCTTCTCTAGGATATTTCATCACCTGTCAGTCAATGGAGGTCTGATGTCCAGGACCCCATGATGATCTTGAGGCTGAAGATGCATGTTCCCTTCAGGTTTCATCAGCAGATGCCCCGGTAGTGCTAAAAATGGCATCACAACTCCATTCACTTTAAAGCAAGACAGGTGGCATAAAGCAGGACAGTTTTTGGTCCCTTCATTCACAAAAATTGGGGTAGCCCCAGAGGTCAGCTCCATGTGGATCATAAAGTGGCAGCACATGCTATTGATTTACCGTCCCCTTGGGTATAACCCAGGGGACCTTTAAGTCATAGCATGCTAATCTGAAATGTCTTAAGGACATATTGTTGACTATAACATGAAAAGGGAAATGGAAATGATGAGAAGCTTCATGGTGCTTTTGGAAAGGACCATATGTATGTTGTTGAAATGGCAATGTATCAATCAGCCATGTCCAGAGGACACGTTCTTGGGTATCTGAGATGAAGAAAAGGAGAAAAGGGTTCAGCTCGCTGCTCGTCTATATGGAAGGTACGTGTAGTCACCAAGAATTAAACAGGATTTCTTTATTCTAATGTAAGATAACGCATTTCAGAACCCAACAGGCTCCTTCTTTAGATGACATAAGAGTGGGTATTTAGAATCTAGAATCGTGTATGCCTAGGATTCAGAGCTATGAGTTGAACCTGAGATGGGGGGTGAGGATGATCAGAGGTAAGAAGGTCCACAGTTCTTCTGGATAGGACGATGCTATTGGCATGACAGTGATGTCGTAGTGTATCAGTCAGAAGTTTTAGAAGGATACATTGTTGCAGGTCTCTATAATTCTCAGTGTGTTCCCAATACATGGTTCTTACAGTCACCAGACAGATGGTCTTTCATGTACGACCACACGTCTCCTATAATCACTGAAGAATGCATAAACCTACAAGTCACTAAGATCAGAGGAGACACCAGGGTTACTCTTCTCCATGACTTGGATGCCCTGAATGATTTTGGAGTTGGTTTGGATTCCTTCAAAGTTCAAACCTTTGCTTCTGCTGACTTCACGCCAGTGGTCAATTCCTTGTTAACCTGCCATCGGGCTCTTGTCTTATTGGGATTGATGACTCTGCCTCTAGTACCTGGTTCTGGATCATTGGCGCCTTATGTAGGATTTTGCTGATATTTTCATTTGGAAAGACTACAAATTGATTTGGACTACAGATGAAGCGTCCCATAAGTCATGGCGCCTCGGAAGGCTTTCAGGGGAAGGCTATAGCTTTTGTACAGGTAAACTTTAATTATTAACACAATGGGTTCCTGATATCTATTGACAATACTGTGCCAAGATGGGGGCGACCATCGATCTTAATAAATGAGAGTAGGAAGCGATTAATCATTACTAATGGGGTTTATTAGATGCATTCAGCATCACAATGCACCGGAGCGACACTTTGTGAGCTAATCACACGTCTGCTCTTTAATGGCAGAACTTCATCATCTCAGAGGCTCATTAGGTTCAGTCTTACGTTTCTGTTGCTTCTTAAATACAGTAAGGTTTAAAGTCTCTGGACCTGTTCCGACATTACTGTAGCTTAAAGGGGTATTTCCATCTGGACATTTCTAGCATTTTAATAGCTTATATCCCTAATGTCCAATACCGTAGGTGCAGGTCCAATCTGAGCATACATGCTCAGCTACTTTCGGGGAAAAAAAGGAAACAAAAAAAAACTTTTTAAAAAGATGTAATTAATATTAAAATATACCAAAAAAATTAAATAAACATCGTAGTCATTGCCACATCTGAAAATACTCATAATATTAAAATATTTATCCAATATGGCAAATGGTATAATGGAAAAAAAAAAACATTAAAAATGGCAGAGCCTTTTTTCAATGTTTCACCTGCCCAAAAATAATAAAAAGTTATCAAAAAGGCATAGGGAGCATCCAGAAATGTTGTGAAGGGAAGGTCTGAGTAGAAAAAAAAGGTGCACAAAAGTTTAGGCCCGTCCATTGGGTTGGACATAGTACCCATCCCCCATTGTACTGATAAGACCACATTCCTGAGTGATCTCAGAGACATGCGTGCTGCACACTGGAGGCGTGATTAAAACATTATAAAACACATTTCCTTAGGAGGCTCCACCAAGCCCTCCATTCTAGGTAGGGTGTGAGAATGATTGCCCTATCTTTCTTGTACACCCTGGGTCGGTCATGTGTTATAACGGTGTAGACAGCCATGGGTTATAGCATGATCGACGGAGTCTCCACCCCATTTAGGCTAATGATGTGTATTTACTTTTTATTATTCTGTATGTGATTTCTTTGTGTTATTGTATATTTAATCACTTAGTAAATATATTTATTCACATAGCCTGTGTAAGCCTATTCATTCTCAAATCTTTCGAATTCACTTGGGTGGCCCATTGGAGTCCTACAAGTAGGTCACAGTAGGGGTGGCTGCCCGGAAGAATGTGCACCAGTTCTGGTTGTTGTCATCTCCAAAGATGGTTCTGTGTTTACTAGAAGTAAGAGATGCCCCTCTCCCCGGCGTTCCTGGATCTCTCCTCCAAGCTGCGCCATACTTTGGGCTCTTGCCAGCGATCCAGCTGGTCCGGAGCAATGGGGGAGCATCCAAGGCTTTTCATCCGCCACCAGCGATGCTGAGATTTTAGCGTTGGAAGTTATTATTATTATTGTCAATGTTTATTTAGATGCAGCCAGCGAAGATGAAAGTGGAATCTGCATACATAATGAATGTGCGCACTGGCAGGAGCGCGGCCCGGGGGG
Source organism: Rhinella marina (assembly GCA_900303285.1). NCBI lineage: Eukaryota > Metazoa > Chordata > Amphibia > Anura > Bufonidae > Rhinella > Rhinella marina. The sequence continues at coordinate 68,023 of ONZH01021769.1, forward strand.
ACAAATTTCCCAAATGAAAGGAGATTGCCATCTTTTCTGATATTAAACGTTGGGTTAAGGAGAACACAGACATTAGCGGGGGCTGTGATGTCAGTCTGCAGGAAGCCCCCTCCCCAAGTGGATACTGTTTGTTTTCTTCTCCACCGTTTCTTAATGCATTACAAAAAAGTATAGGAAAACTTTAGGACAATGGTTTCAAAGCTGCAGCTCTCCATATTTTCCAAAGCTACAACTTCCAGAATGCACTGGCAGTTTTTGAAGAGCACCAGCTTAGAGACCATTTCAAATATTTACTGTAATGACTGTATTATCTCTTATTGGTGAGAAGTATCATTATATTATCTGCAGAATTTGATAAAATGCCTGGAATCTAGAGAAGTGGAAGAACCAACATCCCTTGGGAAAAGTTTAATGATCAATTTCCTGATGGTCTCGGTCAGTTAAAGGATCAATGATAATACGCCTGGTGGTCTAGGGAAGTGACGGGGATAGTAATATCACCTGTTGGGGACTAGAAAAGTTTATTGATAAAATCCTTGGTGTTTTAGGGCAATGAAGGGGGAACATTACCATCCCCTGTGAACTAGGAAGAGAAGATTTTAATGATAAAATCCCTGGTGGTCTAGGGCTTTGTGAAGGAGTCAATGATAACATCCCTGGTACTCTAGGTCAATGAGGGAGTCAATTGTGACATGCCTGGTGGTCTAGGGTAATTAAGAAGTCAATTATATCATCCCTGTTGGTCTAGGGCAGTAAACAGGGTAACAATACCATTGCTTGTGATCTAAGGAAGTGAAGGGGTAAATGAAAACATCTCTGGTGGTCTAGGGCAATAAATAAGTCAATTATAATATTCTTGGTAGTCCAAGGCAGTGATACCATCCCGTTTGGACTAGGGAAGGGAAGAGTGTAATGATAAAATCCCTGGTTGGCAATGGCATTGAAAGAGTCAATGGTAACATCCCTAGTGGTCTAGGTCAGCAAATGGATCAGCAATAACATCCCTGATGGTCTAGGGAACTCAGGCAATAATACCATCCCATATCACTATAGACTAGGAATGTTAAGAGCTTAATAATAATATCCTTGGTTGGCTAGGGCAGTGGAAGAGTCAATGATAGCATCCCTAGTGGTCTAGGTCAGCAAAGGGATCAGAGATAACATCCCTGGTGGACTAGGGAACTCATTTAGGAAATAATACCATACCATATACTACTTATGGACTAGGAATATTAGGAGTTTAGTAATAAAATCCTTAGTTGGCTAGGGCTGTGGAGGAGTCAATGATAGTATCCCTGGTGGTCTAGGTCAGTGAAGGGATTAATGTTAACACCCCCGGAGATTGTAGACTGCTCACACATACTGAATCATTGCCCAATCACAGTGTAGCTCAGACAATGTGATTGGCTGACTGGGATGATGCAGAAGTACCAAACCTGGTGCCTAAGCAGGGGTGCAACTATATGGGAAGCAGCTGATTTGGGGCCCAAACTTAGAAGAGGCCCACCCAGAAGTACGGGCGGTGCAGCGGATAGACCTCTTCTGAGAGCGCGATCTTGACTAGCCACAGAAGAGGGGGTTGCACAGGAAGGTTCACAGGTTGTGAAAAAGTTGCTGGGGCGGGGCATTCAAAAATTTGCTGTGAAGCCCAGTCATTTCTATCTGTGCCATTGTCCCGAAGGGTCCCCTAGGTACCAGTGCTATGTAAACAGACACCAGTAAATGCTCACAGTAAGTGGGGAACCTTTTATAGATTTTGCATTGGGGACCAGGAGCTTTGTGTTATATACTTGCTCCAGGGGCCAACTGGGAACTAAAAGTGGCCCTGGAAAAAAAAGGTAAAAGTGCCCCCATGTTGCAGATGGGTCCAAATTGACAGAATGTGGGGCAACATAATTAGGCAGGGAAAACAGAAGTAGGCAGGGTCAGCAATACTGTAGCGCAAAGCAATATACCGCCCCAGCTGAACCAAATACCACAGTGCAGTATAAAATAATGCCGCACCACAATATTCAACTGTATTGCTGTCCTGAGGATGTCGATACAGTTGAATTCAGGAGGACATCTACGGCTGCTGGCCATCTGCATAAGAGACCAGATCATTGACCGTCATGAGGAGGGCTCGGGCGGACCCCTGGGCTTCGGTCCACCTGGAAATTTCCCTGTAGGGTCTATGGCCAATCCACCCCTGCTTGTATCCATTCTTCACTTGCATTCCCTGAGATTGGAAGAGTTAAATCCAGTGCATCCGGGGCCGCTGCATAGGAAATGCTAATATTTCCAGCAGCCGTTTATGTACATAGCTGGCGTCCAACGAACACTTTATTTTTGTGATAGCCAAAGCAAATAACCATCGGAGATGTTTTCCCACTTTTTAGATTTAATTGCCGGCCTCGCCTCTCCTTCCCCGAATGCTGTAATTAGCCGGAGCATTGCTAACTGCGTGTCAGCTATTATCAGGAGATGGAAACGTCTCCGCTATTACCCGGTGCCAGGAGAGAGGTTTCCTAAAGGCTGAATGGACTAAGAGAAGCTTATTAGCGGCAATATGTATGCACATCGCTGAGGGGCCCCGGACCCTCCGTGCTTAAAAAATGTCACTGTACTTATCCTATAACGTCACTAATAATGACGGGTTATCTGGTAAATTGCCTACAGCCGGTGTTCTCTGGTCACTGGTGCTGGCGCCATCTGACTTTCTGCTGACCTAAGGCAGGCAGCGGTCCCTTAGGCTATGTAAACACAAGGACATAATGAGCAAATCATTCCCTTGCCTTGCTACTCCCCGGGATGGCAATTACAATAAACTCAATGGAGATTGAAATTTTGTGTCTAAAAGGAAGGCAATCTGATTTTTCCTGGAAGATTCTGGTAAAAGTGGAAGGAGGACGAGATTATCAGGACTGTCAAATGAGTGACTCTGGTTTCTTAGGCAGTGTAGAAAAACTGTTTGTTACAGGCCTGAATTTTAAGGGACTTTCCACTTCCTATCAAGTCTTGGCCTGGTGAACGTCCGTCTAATTTACAGAGATTCTCAGAGAATCCGCTTTCTCCCCACCCATGTTATTTATATGGTGTTCATGGCTCATACACAGGGATCAGCAACCTTCAGCACTCCAGCTGTTGTGATACTACAACTCCCAGCATGCTCCTTCCACTTGTGTGGGACTTTAGAGAGCAGCCAAGCAAGTGTGCATGATGGGAGGTGTAGTTTCACAAAACCTGTAGTGCCGGAGCTTGCTGACCCCTGCTCTAGCACCAGGTCGAGCCCAGAAGGTATCAGGCAAGACAGTGGACCTGACCTCACAGGAAGTAGCAGAAAGCACAGCGGATCTGGTCATGTGACTGGATTCCGGAGCGGTGAGTAAGAGGCTGGAGAGAAAGTCAAAAAACCCTTTCAGACTAATGAATCTCAGTGCAAATTATTAGTAAAAAGATATGTGTCACAGAGTAAAATAAATACCTTGTTACCTTGTATCAGAAAGTATCATTCTGTGAAACACAATGTATACTTGTATATATATATATATATATATTATTTTTTACAGAACTTTACAGAATAATACCTCATCTCATGTCAAAAAAGTTTTTGTCTGACACAAAATTATTCTAGTTTTCTGGTCTGGCTCTATTAACTCTTTCCACACCAGCCATTTTTTTCATTATTATTTTCATTTTTTCCCTCACCGAAATTTTTTTTTATTTTATTTTTTTATTTTTACATCCACATAGCTCTAATGAGGGCTTGTTTTTTGCTGGATGAGTTGGATTTTGTTAATGACTATTTAATCTTTTATATAATGCTTTATATGTCCTTGTAGAGAAGGATTTGGGTGTCTTTGTAGATCGTAGATTAAATAACAGCACAATGTCAATCAGCTGCTTCTAAAGGCACCAGGATATGGTCAAGCATTAAACAAGGCGTGGCCTTGCGGGGCAGGGATGTAATATTACCACTTTACAAAGCATTTTTGTGGCCCCAGTTCAGTTCTGGGCCCCAGTCCATAGAAAGGACGCCCTGGAGCTGGAAAAAGTACAGAAGAGAGCGACTAAACTGATAAGGAGCCTGGACGGTCTTAGTTATAAGAAAGATTGAAAGAATTAAATGTATTCAGTCTTGAGAAGAGACATCTAAGGGAGGACATGATTAACCTATGCAAATATATAAATGGACCATACAAAAAAATATGGAGAAAAACTGTTCCAAGTAAAATGCTCTCAAAAGACAAGTGGGCGCTGCCTCCGACTGGAGAAGAAGTTCAGTCTCCAGAAGCGTCAAAGCTTCTTTACTGTAAGAACTGTGACTCTGTGGAATAGACTTCCTCAGGGCGTGGTCACAGCAGGAACAGGGGACAGGTTTATACAAGGATTCTTTACTGTAAGAGCTGTGAATCTGTGGAATAGACTTCCTCAGGGCGTGGTCACAGCAGGAACAGGGGACGGGTTTATACAAGGATTCTTTACTGTAAGAGCTGTGAATCTGTGGAATAGACTTCCTCAGGGCGTGGTCACAGCAGGAACAGGGGACGGGATTATACAAGGATTCTTTACTGTAAGAGCTGTGAATCTGTGGAATAGACTTCCTCAGGACATGGTCACAGCAGGAACAGGGGACGGGAATATACAAGGATTCTTTACTGTAAGAGCTGTGAATCTGTGGAATAGACTTCCTCAGGGCGTGGTCACAGCAGGAACAGGGGACAGGTTTATACAAGGATTCTTTACTGTAAGAGCTGTGAATCTGTGGAATAGACTTCCTCAGGGCGTGGTCACAGCAGGAACAGGGGACGGGATTATACAAGGATTCTTTACTGTAAGAGCTGTGAATCTGTGGAATAGACTTCCTCAGGGGCGTGGTCACAGCAGGAACAGGGGACGGGAATATACAAGGATTCTTTACTGTAAGAACTGTGAATCTGTGGAATAGACTTCCTCAGGGCGTGGTCACAGCAGGAACAGGGGACGGGAATATACAAGGATTCTTTACTGTAAGAGCTGTGAATCTGTGGAATAGACTTCCTCAGGGCGTGGTCACAGCAGGAACAGGGGACGGGAATATACAAGGATTCTTTACTGTAAGAGCTGTGAATCTGTGGAATAGACTTCCTCAGGGCGTGGTCACAGCAGGAACAGGGGACAGGTTTATACAAGGATTCTTTACTGTAAGAGCTGTGAATCTGTGGAATAGACTTCCTCAGGGCGTGGTCACAGCAGGAACAGGGGACGGGAATATACAAGGATTCTTTACTGTAAGAACTGTGAATCTGTGGAATAGATGTCAGGACGTGGTCACAGCAGCAACAGGAGACGGGTTCATAAAGGGTTTAGATGAATTCTTAAAAGTAAATGACATTAATGCTTATGAAGTCTCATTTCCTTCTGGGATTCACAACCCCACCCACTCCTTGGTTGAACTTGATGGACCTATGTATTTTTTCAACTGTATTAACTTGTATGTAACTTTTAGAAAGAAGAAAAATATTTGCGCGGTGGAATAAAAAATGTATGTTCGGTGTGCGGTATAAATGATTCAGTGACTTTATTCTGCGGTCAGTACAGTTATGACAATAGCCATTTTGTATCTTCTTTATGTTTTTTATGTGTTGCTACTATTTCAAAATATTCATACATTCCTTTAGATTTAAAGGGCCAGTGCCCAGGATTTCCTGTTGCTGATATGACACTCAGATTTCTAGCATTCTGTCCCCCGCCATAGTTCCCGTATTTCCGAATCTTCGATTGTAACTTGGCTTCTTCTGATGAGACTCCACTTTTAGCCCATTACCTTTGCTGTCTCTCTGCCCTAACCAGTCTGCTATACACGAGGCTGTCTCATGGTTTTTTGTACAGTTCAGGCCGAGAACAGATCACCGATATATTTTCCATTCTTCTGAGCCATCTGAAGAACAGGAAACAACAACAACAAAAATGTATCCTGTATTTTAAGCACCTGTTATGCTCAGTTATGTACATTTTGCATCAGTTTTAGCCATTTCCATTATTTTAAATGGAAAATATAATACTTCATGCAGTTTTATTTTGTTTGTTTTTTTTTGTTTTTTTTTTCCGTCTAAGATAATGGATCTCAGGTGGAAATGGCTAAAACTGATGCAAAATTAGCATAATGGATGCTCAAAAAAAAAAACAATAAATAAATAAAAAATCTTTTTTAATATTTTCAGTTCATCTGAACAGAAGAAGGGAAACAAAATAATCATGTGAACTCGACTTTCTGCAGCTGCAGTTATAGGAGACCCTGTCAGAAGCCTCCGGCACTTTAGCTGTTCTGGAACTACAACTCCCAGAATGTTTCAATTTTTTGGGAGTTAGAAGAACAGCAAAGCATGTTTGCCTGCTAGGAGTTATAGTTTTACAGCAGCTGGAGTGTGGAAGGTTGCTTATCCTTGCCCTATACCCGTGATGGCTATCCTCCGGAACTCCAGCTGTAGTGAAACTACGACTCCCAGCATGCTCCATTCATTTCTATGGAGTTCAGAGAACAGCCAAGGAAGTGTACATCTTGGGAGTTGTAGTTTTAGCACAGCTGGAGTTTAGCCATCACAGTCCCATACCCTACAGAAATGACTATACCTCTATGAGGGAGGTGGGGGTGTAGCAAGGGCTCCCATCAATTCTGGCAAACCAAATTCTACCAAAGTAGAAGGTGACACCGGGAACATGCAGAAGCTCTGGAGTTCTGGATTATAGGAATCACCATGACTTTACTTGTTGCCATCTTCTAGAGAATTGACCACGTTGCTGCTCGCTTGCAGCCGCCCCCATTGTGCGCTGTGCAGACTGGTAATGGTCGGCGTGTGGTCTCCTTCCAGGCTTTCATGAGCAGCGACATGCGGGAGCGTGCACATTCTGCGAATCAGGCTGTTTGAGATCGAGCCAAAAATCTTTATCGCCAGAACAGTAAACAGCAAGAAATGTTTAATTACTGAAATCCAGACCATATTGCGGCTCCTAATTTCTCTCACGTTGTATGTAGCCCAATGACGGCTTCCAAGTTCACATATCACGTTGTGCGGTGAGAAACAAACCTTCCCCTCCCTTCACTCAATCATTCTTGAACTATTTGTGTGTTTTTATAGAATAGGCGGCTGTTAACTAGTAATTGGGGGGGAAAAATATATATATATATACAGTACAGACCAAAAGTTTGGACACACCTTCTCATGCAAAGAGTTTTCTGTTTTTTCATGACTATGAAAATTGTAGATTCACACTGAAGGCATCAAAACTATGAATTAACACATGTGGAATTATATACTTAACAAAAAAGTGTGAAACAACTGAAAATATGTCTTATATTCTAGGTTCTTCAAAGTAGCCACCTTTTGCTTTGATTACTGCTTTGCACACTCTTGGCATTCTCTTGATGAGCTTCAAGAGGTAGTCACCTGAAATGGTTTTCACTTCACAGGTGTGCCCTGTCAGGTTTAATAAGTGGGATTTCTTGCCTTATAAATGAGGTTGGGACCATGAGTTGTGTTGGGCAGAAGTCAGGTGGATACACAGCTGATAGTCCTACTGAATAGACTGTTAGAATTTGTATTATGTCAAGAAAAAAAGCAGCTAAGTAAAGAAAAACGAGCGGCCATCATTACAGTCAGTCCGAAAAATTGTGAAAACTTTGAAAGTGTCCCCAAGTGCAGTCGTAAAAACCATCAAGCGCTACAAAGAAACTGGCTGACATGAGGACCGCCCCAGGAAAGGAAGACCAAGAGTCACCTCTGCTGCGGAGGAGAAGTTCATCCGAGTCACCAGTGCTAAGGACAGGCAACAAGCAGAAGAGACTTTCTTGGGCTAAAGAACACAAGGAATGGACATTAGACCAGAGGAAATCTGTGCTTTGGTCTGATGAGTCCAAATTTGAGATCTTTGGTTCCAACCACCGTGTCTTTGTGCGACGCAGAAAAGGTGAACGGATGGACTCTACATGCCTGGTTCCCACCGTGAAGCATGGAGGAGGAGGTGTGATGGTGTGGGGGATTTATACTGAACCAGCATGGCTACCACAGCATCTTGCAGCGGCATGCTATTCCATCCGGTTTGCGTTTAGTTGGACCATCATTTATTTATCAACAGGATAATGACCCCAAACACACCTCCAGGCTGTGTAAGGGCTATTTGACCAAGAAGGAGAGTGATGGGGTGCTACGCCAGATGACCTGGCCTCCACAGTCACCAGACCTGAACCCAATCGAGATGGTTTGGGGTGAGCTGGACCGCAGAGTGAAGGCAAAAGGGCCAACAAGTGCTAAGCATCTCTGGGAACTCCTTCAAGGCTGTTGGAATACCATTTCAGGTGACTACCTCTTGAAGCTCATCAAGAGAATGCCAAGAGTGTGCAAAGCAGTAATCAAAGCAAAAGGTGGCTACTTGGAAGAACCTAGAATATAAGACATATTTTCAGTTGTTTCACACTTTTTTGTTGAGTATATAATTCCACATGTGTTAATTCATAGTTTTGATGCCTTCAGTGTGAATCTACAATGTTCATAGTCATGAAAATACAGAAAACTCTTTGAATAAGAAGGTGTGTCCAAACTTTTGGTCTGTACTGTATATATATATATTAATATTAATCTGAAAACTGTTAATAGGAAGGCGAGCCGGTGCTGCTGCTTTCATTCTCATTGGATATTATTGCAACTCTATTTAGTACCCCGAGTGCACAAGGGTGTACTCATCAGAAAGAGGTGCAATTCATATCCGAACATCTGCTGGTTGGTATCAGAAACAGTCAATAAACCATGATAACAGAGCAACACTGTACAATATAGTACTATAGATATTACAAAATCAAATGTGAAACACTCTGGAAAACCTAAGAAATTCCAGCTCTGAAGTCTGCAGAATTGGGACTACAGCTTTTAATTATAAGAAAGGTTGTACCACATGATCAGAACAAGATAAGCAATATATGTACAAAATGACTGCACCAGCAGAATAGTGAGTGCAGCTCTGGAGTATAATGCAGGATGTAACTCAGGATCAGTACAGGATAAGTAATGTATGTACACAGTGACTGCACCAGCAGAATAGTGAGTGCAGCTCTGGAGTATAATACTGGATGTAACTCAGGATCAGTACAGGATAAGTAATGTATGTACACAGTGACTGCACCAGCAGAATAGTGAGTGCAGCTCTGGAGTATAATACAGGATGTAACTCAGGATCAGTACAGGATAAGTAATGTATGTACACAGTGACTGCACTAGCAGAATAGTGAGTACAGCTCTGGAGTATAATACAGGATGTAACTCAGGATCAGTACAGGATAAGTAATGCAATGTATGTACACAGTGACTGCACCAGCAGAATAGTGAGTACAGCTCTGGAGTATAATACAGGATGTAACTCAGGATCAGTACAGGATAAGTAATGTATGTACACAGTGACTGCACCAGCAGAATAGTGAGTACAGCTCTGGAGTATAATACAGGATGTAACTCAGGATGAGTACAGGATAAGTAATGTATATACACAGTGACTCCACCAGCAGAATAGTGAGTGCAGCTCTGGGGTATAATACAGGATGTAACTCAGGATCAGTACAGGATAAGTAATGTAATGTATGTACACAGTGACTGCACCAGCAGAATAGTGAGTGCAGCTCTGGAGTATAATACAGAATGTTCCCTTATAAGTAATTTAAAATAACACAGTAACAATCATTGGATATAAAATAACCTGGTATATTTCACTCTCCCTCATTTGAACAGAGAAGATGCTATATGTCTCCAAAGTAACCGAATCAATCCTGTTGATAGTGATATTTAAGATGAATATACAGTAGCCAGAAGATGAAGAAGTGGAGGGGTACTTGTCCCCAGAGACTTGTCTTCTGCTCCCTGTTCCCCAGCCTGTCACTTCAAAGCTCTTATATGACTTTAATGTGCAAATATTCTCTGTAAAAGCAGAAGCTGCCCGTTCAGAGGGAGGTGTCACCAAATACTTAGTGCCGGGCGCCTCATGAGATTTGGGAAAATAAAGAGCCATTTACACCACAGTCACCTGAAGGGAGGAGCAGGCAATACATTTACTTATTAATATCATCTAAAGAGATCTCATGAGACATAAGAGGGTGATATCACCAGGGGCAGGACAGGGGCTGTGTATCTCTATATCTATCTATCTATCTATCTATCTATCTATCTATCTATCTATCTATCTATCTCATATCTATCTCATATCTATCTCATATCTATCTATCTATCTATCTATCTATCTATCTATCTATCTATCTGTCCACCTGTCTATCTATCTATCTATCTATCTATCTATCTATCTATCTATTATCTATCTAATATCTATCTATCTATCTATCTATCTCATATCTATCTCATATCTATCTCATATCTATCTATCTATCTATCTATCTATCTATCTATCTATCTATCCATCCGTCTATCTATCTATCTATCTATCTATCTATCTATCTATCTGTCCACCTGTCTATCTGTCTATCTATCTATCTATCTATCTCTCTGTCTGTCTGTCTGTCTCTGTCTGTCTGTCTATCTATCCATCTGTCTATCTAGTCATTTGCATTAGGGTAGGCGATGTACAGCTCATACACATGCAGCACATCGATTCTAAAGGACATCTGTCAGCAGATTTGTCCCTATGACACTGGCTGACCTGTTACATGTGCGCTTGGTAGCTGAAGGCATCTGTGTTGGTCTCATGTTCATACAGTATGTGCCCGCATTGCTGAGAATAATGATGATGCTCTAAGAGCAACAGGGGCATTGCTGTTACACCTAGAGGTTCTGCTCTCTCTGCAACTGCCACAGGACCAAGCAGTGTAAAACATCATCACACCTGTCTGTCTATCAAAGTGCAGAGGGTGCAGCAATTACAGAGAGAGCAGAACCTCTAGTAGTAACAGCAACGCCCCCGTTGCTCTTAGAGCATCATCATTTTTCTCAGCAATGTGGGCACATATGAACATGAGACCAACACAGATGCCTTCAGCTACCAAGCGCACATGTAACAGGTCAGCCAGTGTCAATGGGACAAAACTGCTGACAGATGCCCTTGAAATACTTTCCATCCTAATTGTATTTCTGAAAACATCAGATACAATGTTGATCCCACAATTTTTCTATTGTGGTTCACAGATTGGCGGCAGATGACTGGATCAGTACAATGGGAATCACCAGAGTTTCCACTGATACTTGTACTGTGAACGGAGGAGCCCTGATCCTCTGTCCTTGGTGGTCTCTGCCGCCATGAGTGTTTTCTTTAAAAGGCAAGGTTTTTTTTTTGTTTTTTTTAAACTGTGGATTCTCGTCTTCAATTCCTCCGGATTCGATTACTGTGCAGTGACTCCCGGGGGATCTATTGTCTTGCACCATCAGTAACAATGAAGAGTGGGAGCTGTTCTGTATATGTGGTGCTGAAATCCATTGCATCTCAACCCCCTGCATGGCGCAGCCGCATTTCAGCAGAAATTAAGCAGAATCGGTGATTCCTTATATTCTACACAAGTAGCTCCTGCTCTGATCCTTATGAAATATTCATGTGCGGATGATTTATAGAGATAGCAGAGCTGACTTTGTCATTCTTCGGGGGTTTGCACCATTTGTGCTTTGCGTTGACTCACTAACACTGGGCTATTTTATAGAAACTACAGATGACAAACCCAGCTCTACTACATCTATATTAAAGTATAGCTTATACAGATGCTTCAAGATAAGCGCGTGAGCTCGTGCCATTGGTAGGCCTCTCATCTTAAAATGCATCAGCCGAACCCGGTGGTCTGAGTGCCCACACTAAGCTACACGGGGCGCGGGGGCACACGCACGTCATTAGAGATGGTTGAGCCAAGAGCCTTTGCTCAGTTCCTATGGGAATTAATGCAAAGAAACCAGCAATTATTTAGAATCATTCTCTTGAAACAGAGAGCAATGCTAAAGGTAATTTTAAAATGCCGTATGCCCCGGAATAAATCACACTTAGAGAATTGGGTCAGGAGAAGTAATGTACCGCTGTCATCCTTTCGTATTTGCACTCAAGGACTTAGAGGTTGGAAGATAAGTATAGAGAAGAGCAGACAAGGAAACGCGGGATATTAACTCTTACAGCCGGCGATGTACATAGACGATGAGAGCAACTATAAAAATGAGGGCCCTTTCAGGAGCTGCTTGACTCCATCCCATTTCATGAATCCCATTGTTTTCCCAAATTATGCCACCTGTAGAGACCATTCGCTTTTTACCGACCTAGAATGGGTCATTTTCCATCCAGAGGCCCCATATAAGCCACGTAGACTTCTTTTATGACCTTAGTTCTCTTATTTGCTGCAGGTGGAGACTCAAGTGTCTATGAAAGATAGCCTATGACATTGCCTATGAGAGCGCAGACTGGCTGGAACTGACTGTCTCTGTTGGGGGTCTACAGCTTTGGAATGGAGTCCAGTTTCAGCCATGTACTGTTTTGCCGATGTGCACACCAATTCCCTTCTTCTTCTTTGGTCAAGGTCTCCAGTTTCTTAGGAAATAAATTGATTTCCATATGGCAGTAGGCTAGCAAAAACCTTGAAGGGCTGTAATGCACATCGCAACCACTGGGCGGCCACAGGTAGACATATAGACATCTCATAACAGAGTATCGCAAAATTATGCCACACATCTCAGGATATTTAGAGTCAAGTGGAAAGGTAAGGAAGGTGTTACTCTCCTGTTGTATATCCTTTGCTTAGTACTGCAACATCCCATCCTTCAACCAGCCCTGTCCTCTCTCCTGCACATCAGGACTCTACAGCAACCTACCACAGCCTGAGTATTCAGGAAGCTTGTTATACCACTGTCTAACTGTTCTCTTGTTTATTCAAGCAATACCTCAGCCCTGCTGCATCTATCTCTGATATGTTGGCCCTGCCACTCTACTAGCTCTTCTACAGTATACTAGTCTTCCACTACATCTGCTCTGCTGCATCCAACACTGCTTCATTGGGCCTGCCCCTCCATCACCTCTTCTACATTTGCCACCACTACATTAGTTCTGTTGTATCTGAATCTGCTACTTTGGCTCTGCCACTTCATCAGTTCTGCTGCTTCGAGCTAAGCTACATTGGCCCTGCCACTCTACTAGCTCAGCTACAGTATACTAGTCTTCCACTTAATCTGCTCTGCTGCATCCAGCACTGCTACATTGACCCTGCCCCTCCATCACCTATGCTATATTGGCCCTACCCCTCCATCACCTATGCTACATTGTCCCACCACTACATCAGCTCCGTTGTATCTGTATCTGCTACATTTGATCTGCCACTTCATCAGTTCTGATGCATCCATCTCTGCTACATTGGCCCTGCCACTCTACTAGCTCTGCTATAGTATACTAGACGTACACTACATCTGCTCTGCTGCATCCAGCCCTGCTATATTGGCCTTGCCTTTATCTCAGCTCTTCTTTATTTAACTCTACAGCACCAAACGTTTTATCCTCAGCTTTATTGCCGTATGTCCACAGCTCAGCCTTCATTTAGCACTGCTATGGCTATGCTGTACCAGATGTTCCTCAATCCTGCTTCATCACTGCACATCTATAGCTCAGCATCAGAAACACCACTCCACCTCTGCTGGATCTGTACTTCTGCCCTACCGCACATCTGGTTCTTTGGGTTAGTGGATCCACCCCACCAGGTGAGGCATAACAGGAGGACACATATGTAGTGGCCACTTGGCTCCACAGTAATGTCTTCGAATAGGGCTTAGAAGAAGTTCAGATGACCCTTGGGAAAGTCAAAATCTCTACTCATTCTATCGGGGGGGGGGGGGAGGGTGAAATTTCCATGAATGGCTGCCACCTGGCTGTGCCCTGCTATTTGTTACTGGTGATAAGTTTGGACAGTTGCTATTTCTTCGTCTCGTGCTCTAAAATGTACGGCAAGGAGACAGCTAGATTTATGAAGATGCATTATTCAACACCCAGAGCCTCGGATCAGATGGCGTCGACTTTACGGGAACTTTCCCCCGTCTTTGCTTCTTTTTTCATTTGCTATATTCTTTTTGGCTGTAGAATGTCATAATCTTACACAACATTTTCATAGTCAATGTTCTCAAGTCAAGAAGGGTGGGGGGGGGGGAGCTTTAGTGTCATGTTCTTAAAGGAGCAAGCTATGAACAGTAATCGTTGAGTGCTTGGAAGCCAGAGGTGGTCATACACATTAGAAGAACATCTTCCAAACTTACCGACCATCTAATCTGTATGAGGACGTCCAAACTTTGCATCAGGGAAGAGAAGGGGAGTTGTAGTTGTGCAACAGCTGGAACGAGATAGGTTGGGGAGCTCTGCTCAAGACATTTATCAGGACAAACATCATATTTGGTGATCTATGAATGGACCTCCAATAAGGACCTGGATATACGTATTGTATTGTGATTGGTTAAATGGGTTGTCCCAAGATTGAAACATATCCTCTGTCCACAGAATAGGTGATAAGAGTCTGATTGCTGGGACCCCCATTGACTGGAAGAGTGGTGGTCCGATGTGCTCCACTACGTCATCAATAGCTGTTTGAAGAGATTGCGGCACTCCAGTGTGTACTGAGGCCTCTTCACGTTCATCACTCATATGGCCTAGTAGCAGCTCCATTCCATTCAAGTGAATGCACAGCCACTACCCTGTGGACAGCACTGTGCTTGGTCATCTGGAAGTTGGACCTGAGGAAAGGTCATCAATATTAAGCACCTAGAAAACCCCAAATGCTGTACCTGGCTTCTCTTCGGCAGTTCCCTAGATCTTGAATGGAGTAGTATTGAACATTCTTGACTGCAGCTCCATTCAAATGCAGGACAAGAGATCAGACACATCCCATGAATAGATGATTAATGCAAAGCTTGGGAGAACCCCTTTAAGTAATAAACTTAGGTGGTAAATATGCATGGCTGCATAGAAGAAGACAGGGATAGAGGATGGACTCCAGACACATCCACAGATGCATATCAGAACATGGAGATGCAGGATAGACATCAGACACATCCATGGATAATTAGCAGAAGAGGAGGACAGAGGATGGACACTGAACACGTCCATGGCTGCATAGCAGAAGATGGTTATAGATGATGGACAATGGACATGTCCATGGCTGCATAGAGGAAGATGAGGATATAGGATAGACAAAATCATGGATGCATAGCAGAAGACAGGGATAGAAGATGGACACCAGACACATCCATGGACAATTAGCAGACGAATGGGGCAGAGAATAAACACTGAACATGTCCATGGCTGCATAGCAGAAGATGGTTATAGAGGATGGACAATGGACATGGCTGTATAGAGGAAGATGAGGATAGAGGATAGACACAATCATTGATGCATAGAAGATGACAGAGATAGAGGATGGACACTGAAAACAATCATGGATACAAAGCAGAAGATGGGGACAGAGGATGGACACTGGACACATCCATGGATAATTAGCAGAAGAGGAGGACAGAGGATGGACACTCAACACATCCATGGCTGCATAGCAGAAGATGGTTATAGAGGATGGACAATGGACATGTCCATGGCTGCATAGAGGAAGATGGGGCTAGAGGATGGACACAATCATGGATGCATAGCAGAAGACAGGGATAGAGGATGGACACCAGACACATCCATGGATAATTAGCAGATGAAAGGGACAGAGGATAGACACTGAACAGGTCCATGGCTACATAGCAGAAGATGGTGATAGAGAATGGACAATGGACACATCCATGGATACATAGCAGAAGAAGGGGATACAGAATGGACACAGGACATGTCCATGGCAGCATAGAGGAAGAAGGGAATACAGGATGGACACTAGACACAATTATGGATGCATAGCAGAAGACAGGGATAGAGGGTGGACACTGAACACATCCATGGATACATAGCAGAAGACAGGGATAGAGGATGGACACTGGACACATCCATGGATACATAGCAGAAGACAGGGATACAGAACGGACATGAGACAGGTCCATGGAGGAAGATGGAGATAGAGGATGGATACAATCATGGATACATAGCAGAAGACGGGGATACAGAATGAACATAGGACATGTCCATGGCTGCATAGAGGAAGATGAGGATAGAGAATGGACACAATCATGGATGCATAGCAGAAGACAGGGATAGAGGATGGACACTGAACACATCTTCATACTCAGGGAAGTTAACTTAAGAAACTAACAAATGTAACAACTGAGAAAACGAACAAAAAGATGATGAGGAGGTTGATGTAAAGATTTCCCTGCCCTTTACATGACAGTCCTGTAATAATCCCCCGGTGTGTTATAATCTGCCTGTCAGCTCTGATAATACAGGAGAACACTCAAAATAAGAAATGTAATAATTATAGATTTTCTGAATTTAGCAAATGACAAAAATTTGCTTTCTGGTATTTTTCTCCACAATGTTTCAGACTATTTTTCATCTGTTTGTTGAAGCATGAAGATCTAACTCAAAGGCTTTCATGTATCGTGTGTAGTCTCTCCTTGGCCCATTCATTCTTTTTCTAGCTATGATCATTTCTGGACTCCAGTCCCATAAGGATTATTTTTTATCTGTTCTCAAACACTGTGTATTCTTACCCCATATACCTGTTTTTCATGTCAGCACTTTCCTTCCCCTGTTCTTAGCATCATTACATCCTGGCAGGATGTTTACATGCAGAACTTCCTGTTCTATCAGTTTCCTGTTGGGTTTTGTAACCAATCCAGCATGCTTCACTCTGTAATGTTTCACCGGGATTGCTCCTTCTGCCACACTGTTTCCCTTGGGAAAGCATGCTGGGATTGGCTACAAAACCCAGAACAAAGAAGCTGATGAAAACAGGAAGTTCTGTATGTAAACATCCTGCCAGGACACCGTGATGCTGAGATGAGGAGATAGAAAGTGCTAACATCAAAAACTAATATATGGGGTAAAATATTCTGGGTATATTAAACAATTTCATTAAGGACCGGAGAAACCCTTTAAAGTTATGCTTTTTGTTAAGACATTAATTAATGTAAGTTAAAAGATTTTTTTTTGTCTTTTTAGCTAATTGTACTTTGAATAGCTTTGGAAATACTGTCCATTCTAGTTATGAAGCCTTGTAGAAATCCTTTCTAGTCTGTCCCCTGACCATGTATAGTCATCTTCAATCCACACTGATAGAAGATTAGAGTCTTTTTCCCTAAATTAATTTTCTTCAAAAAGACCTTGAGACCTGTTGTTACTCATTGATAATCCTTAAAGAGCCCAGGCGAGGGGGGAGGGGGGGTATAATATCCAATACATAATATATTTTAGGTTCCTCCTGGACTTGACTATATATACTTGTCCCTTCAACTCCAGGACAAAATTATTTAAGTGGTTTAGGTCCAGGGTATTTGGACCTTCAGGACTAAACATAGTTTGAACATTTTTAGAACATGTTAGTTTTACATCCATAACTTTTTGGATGCTGTATTAATTTTTTTCAGTGTTTTTTTTTAACACATCATTTATTCTTTTTTCTATCTATTAGGTTTTAATTTGAAAAATAGTGGAACAGGGCTTTTATTAATTTCCCATTCATTACAGTGTTTACCACAAAGCATTACCCTAAAATAAACTTTTTGCTTGACATGTTCAATTCCAATGGCCAATCCTTGTGTTCTCTAGGAAGACAAGTTGGAACCAGAAGTGCCTGTAGACAGCTTACTGCAATCTCCTATTAGACCACCTGCACACAATCAGCCAGGCTGAGCATGCATGTGTATGGAGAAGTCAGGAGGAACAGCTGTCCACTGACAGGTATTGAAGGTGTATGGCCACCTTTAGGCTCATAAGGAAAAGTTTGGCTATGATTAGGGATGAGCGAACCCGTGGAAGTTCGGGTTAGGGACCCGAACTTGACCCGAACTTCGTCCCAAACCCAGGCCCCATTAAAGTCACTCGAACTTGACTTTTATTATTTTCTGTTATAACATGAAAATAATATCATTCTAAAGACAGAATGCTAAATTAAATGTCCATTGAGGGGTTAAAAATAATTATAAGGCTTATCACGCTCACCACGTGGGGAGGACAGTGGCGTCATCGCAGGTCCTGCTGTAAGAAGAAAGAAGAGGATACCGGCGGCGCGATCAAGTGGATGAGGTGAGTTTTTTCTTATTATTTTAACCCCTCAATGGCCATTTTATTTAGCATTTTGTCTTAAGAATGCTATTATTTTCTATTATAACCATGTTATAATGGAAAATAATAAAATCACCCGAACACCGAACTCGAACCCGAACTTCAGTGAAAAAGTCCGGGTTCAGGTCCAGGTACCCGAACTCGCAGTTCAGTTTCGCTCAACCCAAGTGGTGATGGTAGATTTTTATTTTTTGTGTATTATTTCAGTAATTATTTATTTTTGTTGTTTTATTTTTGTTAGAATAGATTGTCGGGGGGCATTTTTACAGAATTCAGCTTGTCTGTGTTAGGGTCTGGATTTAGGTTCATTGGCTGCCTGGGTCCCTGATTCTAAACAATCACATGATCACTCACACACACCCCTCCCCCACACCAACACCAAAAATATCAATTGGCATGGATTTTAGCAATAAGATTGGCACCAAAATGTATGCCCAGAGCGTGCCCATTTTATTTATTTTTCTTAATCCCGGCATAATGACCATAAAATGGAAAAAAAAACAAACAGAAAATGTACGTTATCTGATGTCCCATGTCCATGGTGCCGAACTCTTTTACCTGTATCGTCAATAAATATAAAGAGGCAGTGAGCTCTCTGCACCCCACGAGTCTCCTTGGCCGGCTCCTTGTCAGCCTTTTTTACCCGTCACACAGTAAGCAGATGCATATCTTATCAAGATTCCTATATTTTGTCTTAAAACTGCAGATTTTGCACCTCTCCTGGTCCCAAGAGCTGAGACAGAAAAGCTTTTTGTGCCGTGTCTACGAAGAAGCTGTCAGCTCAGCTCACTCAAGGGGGTCCAGCTAAAAGACCACCTGCAGGGTCCGCTTCCATCCCGTCGATGCCACTGTCACCATCTCAGCATCTCCAGGAGAAACAGAACCTGAGTTTGTTTTTAGATAAAAGAGCCGCAGGAATCATTGGGTATAACTATAGTGTGCACCAAAAAGACTTCCCCGAACAGCCTCTCCTTCTATGTGACGACCCCATGTAATGCCAGAGTAACAATTAAGGACACATCTTTTGGCTGCCTGCCTTCTCCCGAGGTCTCCTTAGGTATCTGAAAGTGTATACTAGATGTAATGCAGGCTGAAGCGGTGGGCTTTATCGTCATTCACCTTCTCTCTCCATGCTTGCAGACTAGATAGGCTCTTCCTGTGATGATGCCAATGCCCTGAGTCAATCAGATCTCTCCCTTTCCCCTCTCACAGCACAAATCACAGAGGGAAACTGCAGCTGCATCCCCCTCCTCCCCGGATGTTATAAATTTGTATTGATCCACATGGAGTTGGTGGAGTGATGAAATTGCAGGAAACTGGGGACTACAAATTACCAGAAGGAGTGGACGGTAACACGTTCCCCTGATAGGATGGTTTCACATTTTGTAATGATACATTCAAAAGCAAAAACGATATATTAGCTTGCACACTGGACATTTGCCACACAAAAGCCACTCACACGCCGTACACAAGTCATATCTACTGTTGATCGAGCACCAAAGTGCTCAGGTGCTCAGGTGCTCTGGTCGAACACTGGGTGGTGCTCGAGTGCTCTGCCAAGCACCCCAGCACAATGGAAGTCAATGGGAGAACCCGAGAACTAAATCAGGCACCCCCTGCTCTGTAGAGGGGAGGGCGTCTGGTTCACAGGAAAAGGTTTGGGAACAGCATGGGGAGGATGTCTGGATGCATCTTGGTCTCCCAAGTCGCTGCTGGGAACGATGTTGTCCAAGTATTTCGCCACTTTTACAGACTGACAATAATACGATTTTAGAGGAAAACATTTTTAAGAAATTACACTGAATGTCACAGGTATTTAGGATACACAAACGTTATACAGCAGACGTAGCGCAGGGAATAGGGCCATCACTAATGGCAGAAAAAATTACACCGAATGTCAGAAATATTTAGAATGCACAAAGATTATACAGCAGACATAGCGCATGGAATGTTGCCGTGATTAGCGGCAGAAAAAAATACACTGGATGTCAGGTATTTAGGATGCACAAACATTATACAGCATACGCAGCACAGGTGGTGTTAAGGTCAGGCAATTTTGCGAAAATTTTGCCCCCTCAAAAATGTATATTGCAGCCAGATAAAATAATAGTCCTTAAAAGGAGTTTTGGGTCTTTTGAAAAGAAAAACTAAACCTGCCTAGCCAAATCCTATCCCTAAACTATTGATTGACGGGTTTGGATTTGGTGAGGAATTTTTTGAGGATTATAGGTCGAACTAGACGGACATATCTTTTTTATCTTCACAGATGATCTCACTCTCTAACCATCATCTCCAGGTTTCTTTTGCCCACCACTAACCCTTGATACAATTCCTGCAGAGAGGAAAGAGAATTCTTCCACCATGTCAGCTGTGCTGATAGCCAACATCTTCCACCCAACAGTAACCTCCCCCAACTGCAGACATTCAAGGCCTTTTGGGTTCCCTTCCTTGTGAATTTTCTTGTAACTGCCTGAAGCCTGTATCCTCCATATGCTGAAAGTGCACTCCCTTCTTCTGCACACTCCATAGCGTGAATCTCGCCATCTCCTCCCTGGTTCCACCCCAAATTTAATCTCTCCACCCTTCGCCTTCCAACCTGAGATCAGAAAGTTGACCTTTGAGGACCAGAGTCATTCCCTCTCTATCTGGGCCCATAAACTGTTTGTGTCAATGGGTAGAGATGGTCCCCAGTGGTAATTGAGTACTTATATCATAAGAGATACTATATTGAGGCAGATCTACTGTATCACAGCAATATAGTCCTCTAGGAACATCAAATAGGAAAATGTTTGACCAGAACGTGGCACTAGACCCCTGTTAGATAGACTGCTCATTGTTTAGCTCCGCTTTACTTATTGTAAAATTCATGTATTTCATTCTTCTCCTGCCATTTCTTTCAATTACCACAACAAAGTAGCAATTTGATTTCCATTGGATACAAAGACAGTGATGAAATGAGCTCCTGCTGTTCTGTATCCAGTAGAACATCTACGGTATATAGAGGAGATCAGGAGCTGAGAGTGTGGCTTTTATGGGACTGATAAATATACATGGAGCACCCACTGTCAGTAATGGCTTCCAGTCCACGTGGGACCCTATTCTCAGCCTCCTCGACTCACATCCCATTAAAGCCGTTATCATTACGATGATGATTGTCGCGTCTTGTATCTATCTGAGAAATCTCAGAATCCTGAGAATCGTGTTCCCTGAAGACAAAACTGCAGCTTCTGCCCCATTCCTTGCTGGAAGCAAAATCTTCTCTAAAATACCTGCATAAAACAAGGGCGTCCGGCCCAGTAATACCGCAGCCAGGAATAGGAAACTGATTTAATGGCTCCACAAACGCCGATCCAGCAATTAAAACAATGCAGCATATCACAATAGCTTAACGGCGATGTTAAGGAGCAATCCGACAGAACGAGAAGGAAGAGACGAGAAATAATAACTGAGACTAAAGTGTCAGCAACACAGAAGAAGATACACACATATTATATTATAGCAGTTATATTTTTATAACAGAATTATAGTAGTTATATTCTTGTACATAGGGGCAGTATTATAGTAGTTATATTATTGTACATAGGAGGCAGTATTATAGTAGTTATATTCTTGTACATAGGAGCAGTATTATAGTAGTTATATTCTTGTACATAGGAGCAGTATTATAGTAGTTATATTCTTGTACATAGGGGCAGTATTATAGTAGTTATATTCTTGTACATAGGAACAGTATTATAGTAGTTATATTCTTGTACATAGGAGCAGTATTATAGTAGTTATATTCTTGTACATAGGAGCAGTATTATAGTAGTTATATTCTTGTATATAGGAGCAGTATTATAGTAGTTATATTCTTGTACATAGGAGCAGTATTATAGTAGTTATATTACTGTACATAGGAGCAGTATTATAGTAGTTATATTCTTGTATATAGGAGCAGTATTATAGTAGTTATATTCTTGTACATAGGAGCAGTATTATAGTAGTTATATTCTTGTACATAGGAGCAGTATTATAGTAGTTATATTCTTGTACATAGGAGAAGTATTATAGTAGTTATATTCCTGTACATAGGAGGCAGTATTATAGCAGTTATATTCTTGTACATAGGAGCAGTATTATAGTAGTTATATTCCTGTACATAGGAGCAGTATTATAGTAGTTATATTCTTATACAAAGGAGCAGTATTATAGTAGTTATATTCTTGTACATAGGAGCAGTATTATAGTAGTTATATTCTTGTACATAGGAGCAGTATTATAGTAGTTATATTCTTGTACATAGGAGGCACTATTATAGTAGTTATATTCTTGTATATAGGAGCAGTATTATAGTAGTTATATTCTTGTACATAGGAGGCAGTATTATAGTAGTTATATTCTTGTACATAGGAGACAGTATTATAGTAGAAATATTCTTGTACATAGGATCAGTATTATAGTAGTTATATTCTTGTATATAGGAGCAGTATTATAGTAGATATATTCTTGTATATAGGAGCAGTATTATAGTAGTTATATTCTTGTACATAGGGGCAGTATTATAGTAGTTATATTCTTGTACATAGGAGGCAGTATTATAGTAGATATATTCTTGTACATAGGAGCAGTATTATAGTAGTAATATTCTTGTACATAGGAGCAGTATTATAGTAGTTATATTCTTGTACATAGGAGCAGTATTATAGTAGTTATATTCTTGTACATAGGAGCAGTATTATAGTAGTTATATTCTTGTACATAGTAGGCACTATTATAGTAGTTATATTCTTGTATATAGGAGCAGTATTATAGTAGTTATATTCTTGTACATAGGAGGCAGTATTATAGTAGTTATATTCTTGTACATAGGAGACAGTATTATAGTAGAAATATTCTTGTACATAGGAGCAGTATTATAGTAGTTATATTCTTGTACATATGAGTAGTATTACAGTAGTTATATTCTTGTACATAGGAGCAGTATTATAGTAGTTATATTCTTGTACATAGGAGGCAGTATTATAGTAGTTATATTCTTGTACATAGGAGCAGTATTATAGTAGTTATATTCTTGTACATAGGAGCAGTATTATAGTAGTTATATTCTTGTACATAGAAGCAGTATTATAGTAGTTATATTCTTGTAAAGCATATAGTTAGAGCAGTATTATAGTAGTTATATCTTGTAATAGGAGCAGTATTATAGTAGTTATATTCTTGTACATAGGAGCAGTATTATAGTAGTTATATTCTTGTACATAGAGCAGTATTATAGTAGTTTTAATAATTCTTGTACATAGGAGCAGTATTATAGTAGTTATATTCTTGTACATAGGAGGCAGTATTATAGTAGTTATATTCTTGTACATAGGAGCAGTATTATAGTAGTTATATTCTTGTACATAGGAGCAGTATTATAGTAGTTATATTCTTGTACATAAGAGCAGTATTATAGTAGTTATATTCTTGTACATAGGAGCAGTATTATAGTAGTTATATTCTTGTACATAGAAGCAGTATTATAGTAGTTATATTCTTGTACATAGGAGCAGTATTATAGTAGTTATATTCTTGTACATAGGAGGCAGCATTATAGTTGATGTATCCTTGTAGTGTACATAGGAGCAGTATTCTGTACAGTGCAATCCTTAGGTTACAGTAATTTTTATTATTAGGTGAATCAATCATTATCGTCCATTGTCCATACATCATTACTGGTCTCCATATGCTATCTTTATATTACCGCACAGTACCCTCAGACACCACTGCACAGTATATAAGTATGAGACGTTCGGCTCAGGTCGTTGTTGCTCTCTATAATTGCAGTCACTACATTTTTCCTGAATGCTTATCGTTATCATTCTTTTGGTAGGTTCGGCCTACAATCTGGATGAATATTTTATTTCTAATAATGGAGTGAAGCAGAGCATGATTTTAATGATCTTGTCGTTTCTGTGTTGGGGATTTTGGAAGGAGGGTTGATTGACAGATATACTCTTGGCCCGGACAGCATCCATTATCATAATTTTGTACAGTTTAGATTCAGCCTCTCTGCTGGGTACGCCTCTGGCTATTGCACCAATGCACAGGGATAACTGAGAGGTTTCAGCACTGAAAAAGCATCATTTTTCCTCAAGCTGTATGTCATATTGTGTATTCATTATATTGGGGAGCAACACGGAGAGTGGTAGGTACAGCGCAATAGATAGATAGATAGATAGATAGATAGATAGATAGATAGAAAAAAGAAACAATAGAGCCGCACACAGAGTAGCAAGTAAGGAGTGTCAGCAGCTCAATGCGACCAACATCCACGAATATAAAAAATAAAATCCACAGCACATCCAAATAGTGAATGAAGTGACGTCCTTTATTCACCCATGCGACGTTTCAGTCCGCTTACTGGGACCGTTCTCAAGCCGCTTGAGAACGGTCCCAGTAAGAGGACTGAAACGTGTCATGGGTGAATAAAGGACGTCACTTCATTCACTATTTGGATGTGCTGTGGATTTTATTTTTTAGATAGATAGATAGATAGATAGATAGATAGATAGATAGATATGAGATAGATAGATAGATATGGGATAGAAAGGTAGTTAGATAAATATATGAGAGATAGATAGATATCAACAAGCATATAGCAGTGCTGTCCATGGTGCTGAAGTCAGGCACATTATACAAGTGATAGCATTCTTGAATCCCAACAATCTAATTGTGCTTTACTTGGTGCAAACTTTGTGGCATTCCCATTATACTGACTGAGTAATCTCCAGTAATCCCTAGGATCTTGCAGTGCTGTGTAATAATCCTGGTGATCCAGCAGTGCTGTCTAATCCTGGTTATCCAGCAGTGCTGTCTAATCCTGGTGATCCAGCAATGCTGTCTAATCCTGGTGATCCAGCAGTGCTGTCTAATCCTGGTGATCCAGCAGTGCTGTCTAATCCTGGTGATCCAGCAGTGCTGTCTAATAATCCTGGTGATCCAGCAGTGCTGTCTAATAATCCTGGTGATCCAGCAGTGCTGTCTAATCCTGGTGATCCAGCAGTGCTGTCTAATCCTGGTGATCCAGCAGTGCTGTCTAATAATCCTGGTGATCCAGCAGTGCTGTCTAGCAGTGCTGTCTAATCCTGGTGATCCAGCAGTGCTGTCTAATCCTGGTGATCCAGCAATGCTGTCTAATCCTGGTGATCCAGCAGTGCTGTCTAATAATCCTGGTGATCCAGCAGTGCTGTCTAATCCTGGTGATTCAGCAGTGCTGTCTAATCCTGGTCATCTAGCAGGCAAATGCAGACTTTAGTGGTCCCATTGAAATGAATGGGTCTGTATCCAACTTCCAGTCGTGTGCACGGCGTCCTATGAAGGCGGAGGTATTTATACCGGTGCTGCCCGTGGTGCTGATCTCAGCAGACACACATTATACTAGTTCAGGGGTGGCCTACAACTCCCATCATGCCCTGCTGTAAGATGATAGCTGTAGGCAGTCTGGGCATGCTGGGATTTGTAGTTTTGCAACAGCTGGAGAGCCTCTGGTCGGCCATCCTTGTACTAGGGATACTTCAGCAGCAGTGTCCAAGGTGCTGAACCCAAGAGCTGCGCTCAGTACAGAAGGGCGGTGGACTGTAGTCCCTGGGAACCTGGCAGGGCTGGGACCTACAATAGACCATGTCTCCATAGAGATTAGCGTGACATAATCCAGGAGCCCACGACACGTGTCTATAAATGTCACATAGGAGAATGTAAAGAATAAACAAGACTCTGTGTACCGAAGAAAGCTTTAATAACCTGAGGAGCTGCAATATGTTTGCTCAGGCTGACCTCCAGAATCTTACAGAATTTCTCAGAAGACAGTTCCCCAGATGGAAAGGTAATGAAAAAGTGTATTCAATGGATTACAGAGTAAAAAATAATAATAATGGCAGAAATATAGAAGAAATAATCGGAGAACAGCTGCAGAGCTGGAGGCCAACGACCAGTGGTCCTAATGGGAACACTGGCCAGCTTCAGGACGGACATTGCAGAGTGGATCTTATCGTAGAAGCTAATGTAAGAGGAGCTTCTAACATTTGGTGTCACTTTAGGCTCCTAATGATTGCAGCTATTTCAAAGATAAGAGCCAAGAGATTCATCATCATCATCATCATCAATCATCATCATCATCAATCATCATCGTCACTCAGTCTTCAGCATTTAGTGAAACATACTGTTAGGAAGACAGGAGCGATTGCAGGAAGTCAACCTTGTAGTCATCAGGCATTCCTTACAGTTTAGGTGCCGGTTCTGTATACACTTGAAGAACGCTTTCCAATCAGCCAAGAAGAAGAGAGAAAAATGTGACTGATGGAAGAAAGACGTCTTGGAGAGATGTGCATCTGTGGGTGGGTTGTCCTGGCAGTGAGGCTTGGTTTTTCCTAATTATCGTGGAGAGGTTCCTTTAAGAAGACGTCTATATCTTCTCCACATGAGATTAGACAGTGATGAATGCTTCCTACACGTCCTCCATTAGAACATCGTTCACTTTCTGGAGAACATCTACGGAAATGTTCACTAGTGGTGGCGACAACTCATTGGGCAAGGAGGTTCGTGTTCATTAGGCCTTCATTTGACTAATGGCTCATTGTATCACTATAATTAGACTGCCATATGGTGTCACATTCTACCGTTCTTCAGTTCAGCCACGTGGATCTAGCAAGCATGCAAATCCCTGACCCCCTTCCCTTACCAGTCTGACCTGATGGACAAATCCTTGGTTCATATGAAATAACATTGTGCTTATTATGGATAGAGGGGTCGGACTCTTCTAATGATGCGATGAAGATCTGTGAATCATATGGTCCTCTACTCTGTAAGATCCTTCCATACTTTGGCTCTGAGCTGAACATATCTCAAGATGAGCGGCACAAGATGATGGATTCTCAATACTTTGTCACAAGAAGTCTCTGCTGTAGGTCTTAATGTGCTGCCACCCAGTGGTTGTGATGGGGATTACAGCCTGGCAATGGGTTCTGCTAGCAATATTGCATTGAATTGATTTAGTAAGAACCTAAAGGCCTTAACAATATTTGGTTTAAGATAATGGTGGACACATCTGTACTGTTTTCAGCCCTCCCTTAAAGGGGTTTTCTGAGATTTTAATACTGATGACCCATCCTCATAATAGGCCATCAGTGTCTGATCGAGAGGGTCATACACCCGGGATCCCCAATGAAGTTATTTGAGAAGGCACCGGTTTTTGCACTGTGTTCTCTCAGCTTTCCCTAGGCCAGTGATGTCATGTTCATTGGTCATGTGGTCCAAGCACAGATTAGGCCCATAGAAGTGAATGCAATACCAAGCATGGCCACTATACAATGTACGGCGCTGTGCTTGGTACACACAGAGAAGGCCGCGTCGCTTACAAGAGCGCCAGTGCCTTCTCAAACAGCTGATCGGCGGGGGTCCCAAGTGCTGGGCCCCCGCCGATCAGATACTGAAGACCTATCCAGAGGAGTGCAATCTGTGTCCATGATAAATTGGAGTCCTTTATGGGGTTCTCTGGGAATAATTTAAAATGGCCACCAGTAACGTGTCCTAGAATGTGAGCAGGACTGGTGGCCACCACTTGCAGAGCTGCCGAGAAGGGTGAGGGGTCAGGACCTCACTACACTGCTCTACAATAGATGGTAATGAGATGATCCTGCCTACGATATGCCATCATGGCGGAGCAGCCTGACAGGAACACTCACCAATATGTAGCAAATGCAAGTGTCAGAGCCTAATGTGTAGTGATACCCTTTCCCTCACTCCCAAGTGTTGACAGACAGTCCTGCTCAGATTTTAGGATATGTTGCTGTGAAATCATTCCAGGAGAACCCCTTTAACAAAATTTAAAGAGGACCTTTCACCGCTCCTGACACGCCTGTTTTAATATCTTCATGCATTCCCCATGTAATAACAAGTCTGGAACATCTATACTTATGTCTCTATGTTGTGCCATTCCTATATTATTTGCTCTAGAAGTTATGAATGGATTGCTCTTTGTCTTCAGTAAGGGAACAGAGGGGAGGTAACAAGTAGGGGGTGTGTCCCTGCACAGACTGACTCTAGCCAATCAGTGCTGCCATGTTTAGTCTGTGCAGGGACACACCCCCAACTGGTCACCTCCCCTCTGTTTCCTTACTGAAGACAAATAGCAATTCATTCATAACTTCTAGTAGAAATAATAAAGGAATGGCACAACATAGAGACATAAGAATAGATGTTCCAGAATTGGTAGTATGTGGGGAATGCATGAAGCTATTAAAACAGGCATGTCAGGAATGGTGAAAGGTCCTCTTTAAGCTAAGGTAAGGGTTGACCCATCTGCATTTGTGCAGTCTCCAGCAGGATGGTCATCTTCTAGGGTATATACACTGTAGTACACTTCATAGAGATGGAGAGGGTATAAAGCAACACTCTTTACAGAAGGTCTATACAGTACCATACTGGGCTGGAGATCTGCTGACATCATTGGGGAGAACCTGGGACCATTCATGAGAGTTCAAGTTTGGCAGAGCTAGAATGGCTTCTGGTTACCGGTTGTCTCCTCCAGCCAATAGAAGAGGGTCCCGAGCAAGGGGTATCACAATGCATAGGGAATAGACCTGTCTTATAGATCATCATCTGCCATCAGATACTGTAAAACATAGAAAATGTCTAACTTTCCGTTGGCCGTCGGTGAGAGATAAAAAGAAGTTAACGTCTCCTTGGTTTCCACAGACAGTTGATACTGAAGGTGAGCGTGAATGATGGCCATGTCAAAGGAATGAGATGGAAAGCTTGACTTCTGCTACTGTACCAGATCATCACTCATGGGAAAGTCTGACATGGGCTCGATAATGGTCCCGGGGTTCATGCATGAGTTACCCCGCAAATGGAAAGACTTTCATTACAGAACAGAGTCCTGCCAAGCATCTCATGCCTCCTCCATGCTAATGGGGCAAGTGGTAGCGGCAGCAGTATCCACTGTATTCAGCAGGATAATGGATGGATCTGCTTATTAACACCAGCACCTACAGACATGTCCTTCCTTACCTTCTTCTTGGTTCAGTATATCTTGAGATGTATCGGATTTAGATGAGCAGATTAAAAAAATAAATAAAAATTATCAATACTGTGTCAGGAGATGTCTATCCCGTAGGAATTTATATTTGGCCACACAGTGGCAAGAATGTGTATTGCAGCCTTTCAAAGATTTAGCTAAAATAAATTTGCAACATTGTATTGAGTCATTCAGGAAAATATATTCATGACTTATCCTCAGATCTGCAAGATTGTGACACCCGGGACCCCACTGATCAGCTGTTAGAAGAGGCCTTGAGTGCTAAAGCCTCTTCCTAGGCCAGTGATGTCACTGTACACTGGTCACATGGCCTAGTTGCAGCTCAGCTGCAATACCAAGCACTGCCACTATGCGATGTATGGCGCTGCCGGGAGCTTGCATTGCTCACCTGAGCTCCTGTGAGTGCAACGACCCTCCGGAACAGCTGATCAGCGGGGGTACCGGGACTTGGTCCCCTGCTGATGTGATAACATGTCCTATCCTGAGGTCAAAGTAAGGGTGGACACTTCTCTACTTAAAGGAATTGTCTGCTTTGGCCATTTCCATCTCTAAATAACCCAACCCCCCAAACCACACACGAGCGTAGCTATGGGGTTTCTCGTTGCCTCCGAATTCAGTGGTTACAAAAATGTAACAAGTTTTGCAGCTGCCTACAGCGTCACCTGTCATGAAAAACCAATATCTGGGGTAAAATCTGCAGTTTTTGGGGTACTCTGGGCAGAAAAAATAGATTTCAATGAGACCAGGGAATTATTTTAACATCCAGAGGACGAACATCTTTCCTGTTGGTATCTGTGTTGAGCTGTTCCCTTGTGTGATCATCACATGACCATTAGAAAAGAACGATTTCCTTCTGAACAATCTCAATCGCCACAAGTCACTGATATACTGTATAAAGCATATTAGGAAATGTCCTAACTATTCATTTTACAACAAATTATTATTATTATTATTATTATTATTATTATTATTATTATTTTAACCCTTTAATGATGGCACTTTACCTTCGCCGAGGCTGAAAACATTCATCACTATGTCAGGTGTAGGCGAGCTCAGCAGCCTTCAGCTGTAAAGAAAATACTGCATGAGCAGCAGGGGCTCCTCATAATGTGGCTGTGCCTGCGAAGACAGATGAGGAGCGTGCTGCTTCCAGCTTAGAAGGGGTTAATCCTCCTACCTCGTGTCCCATGTAGAGACTTTGACGCTTAAAGGGATATTCTGGTTCAGCAAATAAATGTTATAATTTATATAATGAAAAGCGACACAATTCTCCAACGTACTCTCCCTCTTAATTATTTGATGTGTTTCAAGATCTCCGCTTGCAGTCATTGAATAGAGTGAGATTAGATTGTGAGCTCCGAGGGGCAGAGTGATCCATGAGATATAATGGTGTCAGAGGGTCGTCATAGAAGAACGGATTATTGGTAGGCGCTAATTATCTATGAATTCTTTAATGGGCTAGTGGATGGATTTGCTGTGATTTGTGGTTCCACCAGGCGTCTTCCTCCTCCAGAGACGTTCACGACGCCGGCGGTGTTCCCCATGGTTACACCAGTGATAAGAAGTAACCACAGAAACCAATCCTCACGCTTAATTCTGTGTCTGAGACAAAATCTGAATCTTTGCAGCTCGTTAACAGGAGAATATTCTCTGAGGTCCCGGATACATGGAAAACAGCCGGGATCTGCTCGTGCCGATGTGTTCAGCCGACGTCCATTTACATCCAGTCTCACATATTTATGCTCATTTGCTTGGTTTCGAAAATGCATGGAAATATTCCACTAGTTCCAGGAGACAATGGGCTCTATGTGCATCTGAAGGACCATTGAGGGCTCCGGCTCCATTCCTGGTCAAAGGCAATCAAGTTTGGCCAATGTATGGGTAGTAGAAAATGGGACAAGGTGTATATATATATATACAGTGAAGGAAATAAGTATTTGATCCCTTGCTGATTTTGTAAGTTTGCCCACTGTCAAAGACATGAACAGTCTATAATTTTTAGGGTAGATTCATTTTAACAGTGAGAGAAAAAAAATCCAGAACATCACATGGTCTAAATTCTATATATTTATTTGCATTTTGCACATAGAAATAAGTATATGATCCCTCTGGCAAACAAGCCTTAATACTTGGTGGCAAAACCCTTGTTGGCGAGCCGAGCAGTCAGAGGTTTTCTGTAGGTGATGATGAGGTTCGCGCACATGTCAGAAGGAATTTTGGTCTACTTCTCTTTGCAGATCATCTCTAAATCAATAAGATTTCGAGGCTGTCGCTTGGCAACTCTGATCTTCAGCTCCCTCCATAAGTTTTCTATGGGATTAAGGTCTGGAGCCTGGCTAGGCCGCTCCATGACCTTAAAGGGGTTCTGCAGTTCTGTAAAACTGATGATCTATCCTCTGGATAGATCATCAGCCTCTGATCGGCGGCGGTCTGACACCCGGGGCCCCCACCGATCAGCTGTTTGTGAAGGCAGCGGCGCTGCAGGAGCGTCGCGGCCTTCTCTGTGTTTACCACAGGCCCAGTGACGTCACGACTAGTATCACTGGCCTGGGCGGGGCTAAGCTCCATTCAAGTGAACAGAACTTAGCTCCTCCCAGGCCAGTGATACTAGTTGTGACGTCACTGGCCTGTGGTAAACACAGAGAAGGCGGGGGTCCCGGGTGTCGGAACGCCGCCGATCAGAGGCTGATGATCTATCCAGAGGATAGATCATCAATTTTACAGAACTGCAGAACAACATCAATTATCCAAAGACATTGTTAAAACTAGATTTCAGCCGTAAGGCCCTGTGCACGATTTAGGGGGCATTTTGGCGCTGGCAGGTTCCCCTTAAAGACTCCATAGAAGATGAAGCCCCCTGACATGAGTTGAGGCTGCAATCCCCTTCACTGCCACTGGGTGGGTGCACATAGACACATATAGCATAAACATCACCTGATAGAATACTGCAAAATCATGTTTGTTTTTATAAAATTTTTTATCTGGAGCCACATATCTCAGGATGAGTAACAGGAAAGGTAAGGAAGGACTCAGATTAGTCCAGACCAGCTGGATAGCGGCCAAGGAGTAGTTCAGACAGGCATTGTTTAGGCCAGAGTTCAGGTGAGCAGGGTGTAAATCGGGCATTAGTTGAGTAAGGTCAACAGGCTACAGCTGACCAAACATTTTAGATAGTTTTCAACCAAAGGCGCATTCTGCTGTAAGCGACTCCTCATATGGCCTCCCCCCCATACACATACATGCTCGTGCTCCTAATAGAGAGAGGAGAGTACGCCATTGCCAGATAGATTTCTAGTTGGTGACTTATCTGCTGTGAGAACAAAAAATCAGGAGAAAAACAATATGATTTTGGGATATTCTATCACTAGATGTCTATCCTGTATGTGTCTATGTGCTGCAACCCAGTGGTTGTGATAGGAACTGCAGTCAGTTAAGGGTTTTGCTGGCCTATTGCAGTATCGTATCGAATGTAATATTGGAATTGTTGCAATATTGTATTCAATTTTAGTCCTGAACCAAATTCCAGCTGAGATAAAGGAGGACACATCTGTATAGCCATCAATGAAAAAGTAAAGGGGTTTAGGTTAGAGGTGTATAGGCTGAGGTTCTGAGCATAGGTCATGGTTCAGATGAGGATTATTTGGACAAGGATACTTACTCTGCCTGGCCACACACCTCTTGTTATATTCCTGATCCCAGGATGCCAGTGTGAATAGGGCCCTGGAGGGGTATAAATGCTTCTAGATAGGGTGCACCCCAGTGGGAGCAAAACCGGAAGCTTTTAACAATGGATTTCTGCTTGAGATGTAAAGTTCATGACTTAAAACCATCATCCCTCATCTTACTCCTCAAATTCTCCAGACATATTTATTCTCATTTGGTTCACGGATGAAGATTTATTTCAGCTGAAGCCTTAAAGCCGAGGAAGGCTAAGGATCAAATGCTTATTCGGTAAAGATTAACCGGCCCCAAAAAACATAAGATAACTAATGATAGGACGGATCCAGAAGTAATGAACGCTCACTCCATAGAAGATGAAGCCCCCTGACATGAGTTCAGGCCAATAATACTTCATAAATCACAGCCACATTTTAATAAATATTTATCTGGTTGTAATCAGCGTCCCGTCGCCGCCGCCGCCGCCGCTGCATTAACCAGCGCTCAGCTCCTGGACTATAGTCATACACCAATCGATAAATCCTTATTAATTTCATGTAGAGTCTCATGTATCACAAGATTTAATTAAGATTAAGGCTTGTTTTGTTGGGTCAGTAGGAAAAGCAGAAAAACTGCTTAATTTTTGTATTGTTTTGTATAACTTTTGAATTATTATCCCTACAATTTTTAAGTTTTCCATCCATCATTCTGAACTCATTTCCCCATAATAAGAAAGTGAAAACTGAATTTGAGATATTTTTGGCAATGTAAAAACTAAAATTTCACCTGGACATAAGTATTCAGACCCTTTACTTTGACACTTGACATTTTTTGGGGGGGTGTCTCCCATTTCTATGGATCATTATTCTACACCCTGATTGGAGTCATCTGTGGTAAATTCAGTGGATTGGAGATGATTTGGAAGGACACAGCCCTGTCTATATAAGATCTCAAAGCTGACAATGCAACAGAGCAAAAACCAAGCCTTGAGGAGGAAAGAACTGCCTGTAGAGCTCAGAGACAGGATTGTGAGGAGGCAGAGATTAGGAGAAGGAGACAAAAACATTTCTGCTGCACTGAAAGTTCTCCAGAGAACAGTGGCCTCCATAGTTCTTACATGAAAGAAGTTTGGACAACCAGGACTCCTCCTAGAGTTGGCCGCCCCACCAAACTAAGTAATCGGGGGAGAAGGGCCTTGGTAAGAGAGGTGATCAAGAACCCAATGGTCAGTCTGACTGAGCTCCAAAGATCCTGTGTGCAGATGGGAGAAACTTCCAGAAGGTCAACCATCACTACAGCCTCCACCAATCTGTGCTTTATGGCAGAGCGGCCAGAAAGAAGCCTCTCCTCAGTAAAAGACACATGAAGCTACTTGGAGATTGTAGAAAAGCACCTAAAGGACTCTCAGACTGTGAGAAACAAGATGCTCTGATGAAACCAAAATTGGACTTATTTGCCTTAATTGTAAGTATCATGTCTGGAGAAAACCAGGCCCCGCTCATCACCGGCACCAATACCATCACTACAGGGAAGCATGGTGGTGGCAGCATCATGCTGGGGGAGCAGGGAAACTGGTCAGGGATGAGGGAAAGCTGAATGGAGCAAAGTACAGAGGTATTCTTAATGAGAACCTGATCCAGAGCTCTGGACCTCAGACTGGGCCAAAGGTTCACCTATGAGCAAGACCATGATCCTAGGCAGAAAGCCAAGACATCAGAGGAGGGGCTTAGGGACAATTCTGTGAATGTCCTTGAGTGGCCCAGCCAGAGCTCTGAACCCAATGGAACATCATGGACCTTGACCTTGGCCTGTCCTTGACTACAGTTTTGCTTAATCCCTCGGTGCCCTGCACTGGTGTTTCTGACCTCCATCGGTCAGCATTCAATCATACAGAGAATACTCCAGGAGGTATCTCCCTGGTGGTTCCCCCGCAGTCAAGTCAAGAGCTTAAAGGGTGAAAACCAAGGGACTGCCAAGATAGTGCCCTTAGGAGTAGCCCAAAGTCTAATCTTTTGGTTGACAAAGTGGTTCCACACCCACTGCCGTAACAGTGACCTTCTATGACTGGTGCAAACTATAAAGAGGAGCATCTGAATTTGGCCCCTGAGAACCTCAGTTCAATAAGTCAATAGTTGAAAAGAAGCAAAAGCTTTCCTTATGCACAAGAAAAACCATACCGAGAAATTGCTACAGTGGCAGGAATCGTGGTCAGATGGGGCGAGGGTCAAGGCAAGTAGAGCTCAGCGATAGCCGAGGTCCAGAAAAGGAACTAACACCAAAGCAGACTGGAACCATATGGCCCTTATGTTTCAGGTCCCAACTGGTTTGGAAAGAAACCTTATACGATGTAGGAAATACAGGCATTGACTGGAGTCAGTGGAGCTTAAAATGCATTGACAGCATGGCAGCCAAGAGTAGTAGATCGGCTCATCGTCCCAATGTCAGACAGCGCCCCCTGTCCATAGGGCTGAGTTTACCGCAGCTAGAAGAGCCATGGAGAACTTCAGTATAGCAGTTACATAAAAAAAAACGATTATCCCCCTAATTTAGTCTGTCATGTGGGCATTACTGGGGCGAGCTTTATCAAACCCACCCAAGTCTTACAAGAACCGAGACATGGATGTCCATTGCTTATATTGGTTAACTACGACCCAGACAATGCCCGTAGCACCATATTATGTATTCAGTGGGGGATGGGCGCATGTGGGGGGAGAGGAGGTGTTGATCCTGTTCAGGGAAACTATGTAACGAAGAAAATAATTGAAAAACAAGAAGTTTTGTTGTAACATTAATAACTAAAGTCAAAATGTCATTTTTCAGAAGCGCCAGGTATTGGCACAAGCGTACTGCAATTTCCTATATTGTGTTGAGTCTGCAAAGTGCAGGGGATTTTTCTTTTTCCTTTTTTTATTTATTTTTTTTTAATTTCCAGCAGGGATTTTCAGGGGATTCTAATATTATATTAACTTCTGGTGACTAAACTTTTGTATCAGGGTCTACTCAAGGCTAAAGGAAACTAAAGGTATTGTCCAGTAGGGTTCTACGAGGTTTACCCTTAAAATTACTTCTGGGGATCCTACTTTTGTTAATTATGTCAACCAATGAGATTTTCAGTAGTTTGATAAAATTCATATCTTTTCAGAGAATATTCGGTTGGAAATAAAAAAAAAAAAAAGAAAGAACAAAAAAATGTGTCTCCCTACAGCGCCGCCGGTCTCCCAAATCTGTTCAGGAGCGAGGACGCGGCCTGTGTCCTCGTCTCCATGGCGATAGGGAGGAAGGAGGTTTCGACCGTGGACGCGGCCAGCGTCCTCGTTTCCCAAACAACCCAGGGGAGGGGAGGACCCGGCAATGCACGCTTCACAACAAGCTGGACAACAAGCAGCAGGGGAGCCGAGCGCCGACGCCCATCAGGTGTATTGAGGTTTCTGATATGGGTTACGTGACGCTGGCCACGTCACGTGACCTCTCTGCTGGGCCTATTTAAACCTGTGGCCAGCAGGTTGCCTGTGATTGGTCTTTTTACCTGAGCTTACGATTCTGAACTGCTGTGACTAGTGTGCTTGACTTCAGCTTGTGAATTTTACTCCGTTCTCGTCTCATCCTTTTAAACTTCGTTACCTCTCGGCTTTGCCCTTGGCTCGTGTGTTTGACTCTGCTTTTGCTCGTTCCCCTGGTTTTTGACATGATTTCCTGGTTTGACTTCAGCTTGGCGACATTCTTATAATGTGTGTGTTCTGTCTTTTGTTTATTGTTTTCTCCTGATGTTCCCCCTCCCTGTACGGCCCCAGCACATACCTAGGCTAGGGACTGTCGACAAGTTGTACGCCGTTGCCTAGGACGGACCGTGCAAGTAGGCAGGGTCAGAGGTGGGGTTGAGCTCAGGGCTGCACATATACCTGAATTGTGACACAACCCTTCAGATTGTGTGATACTTCATCCATTAGACATCACATGCTTGTGTCCTCCAGTTGTAACCAAAGGCTTCATACCCCTGAGTACGAAAATGGCACAGAGAGGTCTAGTACTTTTGGAGAACGCAGGAAGATTTTTTTTCTTTAATAGACCTCTGTCCAACAAGGAGATTTCCATCACTCTCAAGTGCTCTTTTGACTTCTGTGATGCTTCATCCGTGTGACCTCATCGTTCTGTCCTCCACTTGCAACCAAAAACTTAACTCCCCTATGGTTAAAAATGGTGCAAAGGACTAGTTTTATAGGGGGAAAAATTGAAGATGTCTTTGAGATATCGAACTCTATCCACCCACATCAGTTGCCATGAGTCCTAGGTGAAGCTACATCCAGTTGGGTCCTTCAATTGCAATTTAACAGGTCAAGTTTCCATAACTTCCTCATGGAGTCCTATTGCAGAAGCTGGTGGAAGCTGGCCCAAACCCCCTTAGATCCATGATCCATAACTTTACCAATAGATGGAGGTCTTAGATCACAGACTTTACCATTAGCAGCTCTTCCATGTCTCAGTGACACAATGCCCATTCATTTGGTGGGAATTCATCTGCTGGGACCACAATCAATGGTATACACAAGGGTTGCCTAAACTTGATACTATGAAACATCTCCAAAAGACTGAGCTCGAAAGATCCTGCGTGCGATGGAATAAACTTCCAGAAGGTCAACCACCACTGCAGACCAATATCTTATCCAGACCATATTTCCTGTTACAGATTTTCAGTTTCATCATATATTATGCACACTAATCATCTTTTTTGAGAAGACCACCCACCTAGAAGCCACCATTCAATGGTATTTTGGGTGGTAGTCTTAAAGAGGTTTCACTGTATTATATGTGATCAATTCATCATGAGGTTCTCCATCTTCCCATGCATTGGTGGCCATCGGTTTACAGTGAACCTTTATGCATGGCCACTCAGATGTGCAACTGAGAGGTGAATGCTTGGTCATTGATCAAGTTGTGGCATCAGGCATCCTTCACTGAAGCCACTGGTATGATTCTCAGATCCCCATAAGTAGTCTGTAGACATGTCTACTTGGAAAGATGAAAAATATCTGTAGCTGGACATGACTTTTAAGGAAGTCAGACCACTGCCCATTGACGTGACATTGTGTCTAGCATTGCAACCTGCCAACAGAAATTAGATCCTTCTTGCAAATTCAAGGCAGCCCCTTGCATTGAAAAAGAGGACACATTAGGCTCCACCACGTTTCAAGAAAGCAGCAAGACTCAACATTTTCTTTCCCCTCCTCCTTTCCAGCAGTTGGGGGTCTGGTGTCTTTTAGAAATGTAGTACAGAATACACTTCAGCCATTCTTGGCGTGGAGGAGGTGATGATAAGCTTGAAATAATGTGTGCTTGACGCATGTTGGGAGACGTCAGCCTGGGATAAAAAGCTCTTAAACAGGGGATTTGAGAAAATGTTGAATCCAGTATCGTGAAGGGGATGTATTATATATAATCCTTGTTGAGTTATTTTAAGGCTCGGTAAGGTAATGTTCAAAGGCAAGGACGGGAAGGGTCAAAGAAGAAGATGTAGATAGAAGATAGGAGAAAGGAGAGAGTAACATTGGGGAGCTTGTCTTTATCTCTACGGGGAGTCCTGAACGAGAGTGGTGACCCTACCATCAAACGCCGGCGAAGCGAGATGCACATGTTTAAAGATGAATCATAACTTAATGGTCACAGGGACTTCTCGATGGACAGAAAAGGAAATAAGTAATGAGAAGATGCCATGGACCTTAAAGGGGCTCTCCAGGATTTTTATATCGATGATCTAGCCTTAGATAGGTCTTGCTTTGAAAAGTTTCCTACAGCAGGGTTAAATGTGTGGCCAGGAAGACAATGGACAGCATGTTCTTTTGTGTCGTTCACATAGTTCTCTTTGTTTTAGGAGCATCAATGATGGTTCATTGGCCATTATAGGTCGTAAACGAGCAAACAATACAGTCTGTGTGCAGCCTCTGACCTTCACTTGTCTGTTCTCCTCACAAAGCCCAGTTCCTATAGACAGAGAACAATGACCACGGAGCTTGTGTACTTGTCTCCAGTGTTTACTGTGTAATGCATCTGTTACCTCTGTGTGGTCTCAGGCAGAGTCAACCTCTCATCTCCACTAAGCAAAATCTGAGATTGAGAAAACCCTCGAAGCGCGTCAGGCAAATATTCTTTTCTTGCTGCCCGTCTGATTCCTACAAGCAAACCATGTTCTGTCTATGACTAAGTTTGACCATGACCACTCTGATTGTCGTTACCACCCAGAAGGGGGCGTGCACAAACCTCCCATCTCTAAGCAAGTAGCAACACCCAACAGGCAAGTAAATGGGTTTTCTCGCAACGCACAACGACCCCAGCTATGATTTATTAGTTACAACGACAACAACAAAAAGTATTAGAAGTCAAGACATAGATGCTTCATCTAGTGGAATGTAGAAGGGGAGACATTATGGAGGATCCCTCGCGGTCTTGAAGACATATGGTTGAGGAGCCCAGATTAGCAAAAAATGGTATGAAGGTGCACCTCCACACTATTGTTTGTCCCGGGCTCAAACCCACACCATTGTCCCTGCCTACTTGCACAGTCCGTCCTAACTGACGGTGCACAACTGGACGATGGTCCCTAGCTTACATACGTGCTGGGGCTTACAGGGAGGGGAATAATGGGAGAAAACAATAGACAAAGACAGAATACACGGACAAGAGAATATTACCAAGCTGAGGTCAATAGCCAGGAGGTCACGTCATTGCCAAAGGATAACACTGGAGCAGAGTCAAATACAAGCCGAGGTCAGAAGCCGAGAGGTCACAAAGTACAAGGGAAGATACAAGGATGAGGTCAAGTTCAAGCCGAGGTCAAAACAGTAGTACACAAATCGCTGGTGGAGGTAGTAAGACCAATCACAGGCAACCTGTGGCCAGCAGGTTGCCTGTTTAAATAGGCCCAATAGATGGGTCATGTGATGTGGCCAGCGTCACGTGACCCACGTCCGGTAATTCTATGCACATGCTGCTCGTTTCCTAGGGGATGGAGGACGCCGGCCGCACTGGAGAAGCGCGCGCTGCCTGCTTCTCCCCATCCCCTGATCGCTAGGGAGACGAGGACACCAGCCCCGTCCAAGGCCGGCTCCTCCTCCCTCCTCACACGTGGGATGTCGGCGGCGTGGCAAGGATGGAGCGCACCGCCGACTCCCCATTACAGGAAGCGTTTAAGCATTTAAAAGCTGTAGTTAAACATAGTCATATAAGAATGCAAGTAAAGTATTTAAAGAAGCACTCCTGTAGAAAATTGTTCCAATTCGCCTGACAATTGGTCTTGTCTTTATGTCTCTTTTTTTAATGTTGTTTTTATTTTTTCCTCTCTCAGTAGAATGCACTTATTGTAGACTTATTAACTGTAGATGCTTTGCAACTCACTTTTGGAAAAAAAAAAAAGCATTATTGTGCAACCTCTTCCAAAATATTGCAGTCCCCAATGTACAGAACGGCCGAGCAGTGGCATGAGGACTAATGCTGTGAGAGGGGAGAAGGAGCTTCTGTGGCAGAGTCTGTGTGTTATATGACACATCTTAGGCTGAGTTCACATCACTGTTTAGCTTTCTGTTCTTCTGATCCATCTGTTTGAGCCATTTCCAGCTGAGATCCGTTTTTTTTAGATGGAAACAAAAATATCGCTGATGGATCAGAAGAACGGAAAGCGAAACAGCGATGTGAATGCATCCTTACAGGTCACCTGAGCTTCCGACCATGCAATGGCTATAACATCCTCATGGCAGCCTACTATATGCTTCTATTTAGACTTTCCATTTATCTCAATGAATGACACAGCCCCAAAAAATTATAACGCTACCCCATGGCAATCTCTACCCCATGGCAATCTCTAAGCAGATAGGATGATGGGAGCAATGATCTTCATATAATGGTCTCATAGTGCGGGCTTCCATTAAGCATCTTGTGCCTTTAAAGACTGATAAAAGCATCATCCATACAATGAATTTATCTCTATTTTTTTTTTTGCATTTTGCTTCTACCTTCTTACAACTCACAGTTCCCTTGTACGACCTTCAAGGTATTTAAACATGCTGATTCTAGCGGTAGGTGTCTGCGTAGTGCCGGCGCCACAGATATCTGCAGATTATGGTCAAGGACAATCCGCCAACGGCAAAGAAGGAAGTTCCCTCTCCGAGCGGCTTCACGATTCACAACGTGCGGCGACCTCAAACACTCTCTGTGGGTCGCAAGCCTTGAAACATTGTATCCATCCACCCACTTACAGGGTTCTATTTGTAAATAAGGTTTTGTTCCTTTGTTACTTATTTTGAGTCAATTCCATTTTTCTTTAACTCATTTATTTAGTTAGTTAGTTAGTTAGTTATGCCGTGAAAGGTGATGTAAACAAAGACCTTCCATCATGTAGAGATACTGTATGTTGTGGGATCACAGGAAAACTCAACACTCATCGAAGGAACCATTTCCTTCGTTTTCTGTTCATGGGTCAACCACCACAACTTGTAATAATCTGATCCTTACTGTACCAACCAGAGGGAATCGTTTCACTTTTTGCACCCCCACCCATCTTTTACAATGACCATGCACTAAGCTGGTCTCAGATAGGCCATCAATATGAGACCCATGTGGGTTCAACTGCCAGAACCCCCAATGACCAGCACATGGAAGGGACTGTCACTCTCCAGCGAACCTGCCTCCTCTTCATTGTTTACCAGGCACAGCGCCACACTTTTGGTTGTGGCTGAGCCTGATATTGCAGCTCTAGGCAGCTCAGTCCCTTTCAACCAGTACCTTAGGTGGCACAGTGCTTGATTAATAATTGGACCCCTTTGCTTCCTTCCCTGGAAACTGCTAATAAGTATCAAGGGGATTTATGCAAAGTTATTTTCTAAGAAGCTTAAAGGGTTTATCCAACCATCAGACATCATATAGCACATGACAATCGCTTTCTTAAAAAAAAAGGTAAAACCAGCCCCGCACCTCACATGGATCGAGAGATCTCTCCATTTATTGGTCCAGTTGTTTTGCTAGATTTGTATTAAGCTGACAGTTTAGAGGTGTGCGTCCTTTCTGCTGCAGCTCAAGGGGTGAGTCCTTTCTGCTGAAGCTGTCTCCCTATCAC
>ONZH01021769.1:115000-129400 GCA_900303285.1 Rhinella marina
CTCTATCATCCTGACGTCACTCTGCTCTATCATCATGGCATCACTTCGCTCTGTCATCATGGCGTAGCTCTGCTCTATCATCATGGTGTCACTCTGCTCTATCAGTGTCACTCTGCTCTATCATCCTGACGTCACTCTGCTCTGTCATCATGGTGTCACTCTGCTCCATCAGTGTCACTCTGCTCCATCATCATGGTGTCACTCTGCTCTGTCATCATGGAGTCACTCTGCTCTATCAGTGTCACTCTGCTCTATCATCATCGTGTCACTCTGCTCTATCATCCTGACGTCACTCTGCTCTATTATCATGGCGTCACTTCGCTCTGTCATCATGGCGTTACTCTGCTCTATCATCCTGACGTCACTCTGCTCTGTCATCATGGAGTCACTCTTCTCTATCAGTGTCACTCTGCTCTATCATCATGGTGTCACTCTGCTCTATCAGTGTCACTCTGCTCTATCATCATGGCGTTACTCTTCTCTATCAGTGTCACTCTGCTCTATCATCCTGACATCACTCTGCTCTATGATCATGGTGTCACTCTGCTCTATGATCATGGTGTCACTCTGCTCTATCATCATGGTGTCACTCTGCTCTATCATCATGGTGTCACTCTGCTCTATGATCATGGTGTCACTCTGCTCTATCATCATGGTGTCACTCTGCTCTATGATCATGGTGTCACTCTGCTCTATCATCATGGCGTCACTCTGCTCTATCATCATGGAGTCACTCTTCTCTATCAGTGTCACTCTGCTCTGTCATCATGGCGTTACTCTGCTCTATCATCCTGACGTCACTCTGCTCTGTCATCATGGTGTCACTCTGCGCTATCAGTGTCACGCTGCTCTATCATCCTGACATCACTCTGCTCTATCATCATGGTGTCACTCTGCTCTATCATCATGGTGTCACTCTGCTCTATGATCATGGTGTCACTCTGCTCTATCATCATGGTGTCACTCTGCTCTATCAGTGTCACTCTGCTCTATGATCATGGTGTCACTCTGCTCTATCATCATGGCGTCACTCTGCTCTATGATCATGGTGTCACTCTGCTCTATCATCATGGTGTCACTCTGCTCTATGATCATGGCGTCACTCTGCTCTATCATCATGGCGTCACTCTGCTCTATCATCATGGCGTCACTCTGCTCTATGATCATGGTGTCACTCTGCTCTATCATCATGGCGTCACTCTGCTCTATGATCATGGTGTCACTCTGCTCTATCATCATGGTGTTACTCTGCTCTATGATCATGGTGTCACTCTGCTCTATCATCATGGCGTCACTCTGCTCTATGATCATGGTGTCACTCTGCTCTATCATCATGGCGTCACTCTGCTCTATGATCATGGCGTCACTCTGCTCTATCAGTGTCACTCTGCTCTATCATCCTGACATCACTCTGCTCTATCATCCTGACATCACTCTGCATTCATCATTTCCTCCCTATTTATATCACATCAGGCAGATATCTCATACAGCAATAAAAATTGTAACAAAAATGAAATAATTAAAACTCCAGTAATAATTGTTACAAGAACAATGTGTCTAATGATAATGACTGCAATCGTGTGCCTGTCACCCCGCGCCCCCTGCCCTGATGCCCATTCTCTCCCTGGTATCGCACCCGCCTGATGGGAGCCACCATCAATATTTCACACTATCCGTTTGTATCATATTCAGGGGACTTGTATCCTGCACATTTGATACAATCGCAAGTCTAAACTAGAGCAATGCATCATGTGGACATCTGTGCGGAGATCTCGTCTGTTGATCCATCACTTCCTGCAGAAACTGGAGGGCATCACTGAGGGCAATATATCAAACAGGGCAGTGGTACTGTGTGCGAGGAACATTAGTATTCTCCAATTCTTACCCTGGGAATAGGGAGATTAACTCTTCCTGTGTGAGACTCCGGAGAAGATCCTCTGCATGTATACAGGCTGGGATGGCTCATAGCCAAGGTCATATATAGCAGAGAGGCAGCCTGGGCAGATACTACGGGGCCCTTCCATAGAGGGGGCCCAGCCACTGGTGGACAAGTCCCCTTTTTTTTATACCTTTGTTATCAAACAAAGGGGTGGAAATTGGCCCCTGGGTCATAGAAAGGGGCGAGAAGAGCAGAAGAGACCCCATGAGTAGTAAAACCCAGTGATATAATCAGGGGCCCCCTCTTTGCAAAGGGCCCCCTCTCCTCCTGTACTCTGCTGCACTCTGGAAATGTTAGGACTGGAAATGTTAGATTGTAGCAATATTTGCAACATTATGTGCCTTGCATAAAAGATTTCATTTTACTCATGGGAGGGACAAGATCTTATGGTGCTCAGTTCTGGGTGTCAGAATACAACCCCCTCCACACCCACTTGGTGTTTGACCCAAATGCAATATGTGAATGTGTATATGTGATCTTAACCCAAATGGAGCCCTTGGCAGCTGCCTACTCTGCCTATCCCTTAGGCCCTGGTTATTTAGAGCGAAACTGTAACTTTTAGATGTAGTCTTGGTCACACGGTCACAGCCACATGAGGTCACTGTCACATGACTCCTACTCCCACTTGGACAGGCTCAAACCATCTATGGAACATACCCCGGTAAATAAGTCAATTATCAAACAATCTCCATTGTTCTGTTTATTTCTATCCCTTAATGACAACTAATATAGATGCCATTACAGCTCCCATATAGAT
This sequence comes from Rhinella marina, assembly GCA_900303285.1. Taxonomy (NCBI): domain Eukaryota; kingdom Metazoa; phylum Chordata; class Amphibia; order Anura; family Bufonidae; genus Rhinella; species Rhinella marina. Next base: position 117,697 of record ONZH01021769.1, read on the forward strand.
TTTAGTAAGGCGGCTTCAGTCTTATATTTGCATATTTTTACAAGTGCTTACTTAAGCAGAGGTGGGGTATTCCAGCGTGTATTTTTAAGCAGAGTTAGGACATTTCAGGTCTGCATATTTAAGCAGAGGCGGGGCATTTAGGCCTTCATATTTAAGCAGAGGCGGGGCATTTAGGCCTTCATATTTAACCAGAGGCGGGGCATTTAGGCCTTCATATTTAAGCAGAGGCGGGGCATTTAGGCCTTCATATTTAAGCAGAGGCGGGGCATTTAGGCCTTCATATTTAAGCAGAGGCGGGGCATTTAGGCCTTCATATTTAAGCAGAGGCGGGGCATTTAGGCCTTCATATTTAAGCAGAGGCAGGGCATTTAGGCCTGCATATTTAAGCAGAGGCAGGGTATTTAGGCCTGCATATTTAAGCAGAGGCAGGGCATTAAGGCCTGCATATTTAAGCAGAGGCGGGGCACTTAGGCCTGCATATTTAAGCAGAGGTGGGGCATTAAGGCCTGCATATTTAAGCAGAGGCAGGGTATTTAGGCCTACATTTTTAAGCAGAGGTGGGGTATTAAGGCCTGCATATTTAAGCAGAGGCAGGGCATTTAGGCCTGCATATTTAAGCAGAGGTGGGGCATTAAGGCCTGCATATTTAAGCAGAGGCAGGGTATTTAGGCCTACATTTTTAAGCAGAGGTGGGGTATTAAGGCCTGCATATTTAAGCAGAGGAGGGGCATTAAGGCCTGCATATTTAAGCAGAGGCAGGGCATTTAGGCCTGCATATTTAAGCAGAGGTGGGGCATTAAGGCCTGCATATTTAAGCAGAGGAGGGGTATTTAGACCTACATTTTTAAGCAGAGGTAGAGTATTTAGGCCTACATTTTTAAGAAGAGGTGGGGTATTTAGGCCTACATTTTCTGCAGAGGTGGGGTATTTAGGCCTGCATTTTCTGCAGAGGTGGGGTATTTAGGCCTACATTTTCTGCAGAGGTGGGGTATTTAGGCCTACATTTTCTGCAGAGGTGGGGTATTTAGGCCTGCATTTTTACGCTGAAGTGTGTTTTTTCAGAAAAAAGTTTATTTTGAATTGGGAAAGGGGATATTTTGTACTGGGAGGGGATTATTTTGAATTGGAAATACTTTTTTTTTTTTATTTGTAAGGGGGTAGATTATAATTGGAAAGTTGGTTTTATATGGCTTGATTCAACAGAGAACACGTAGTTGAAGAAATGTTTTTTGAATTTCTTTTTTTCTTCTCAAGGAAAGCTTACAAATTATTCTTGGTTTGTTACACCTAAAGAAACAGACCTGCAGTGTAAAGTATGGGTAGGTAAGCAGCATCAGCCTAAGTTTCTGATGACACAGTGTACATTTTTTCTGACTGCTTTAGACTATAATAGACAATGCAGTCACTAACAATAGTGGTTACCTAATGGAGCACACGCAATGTAAAGTATGGGGAGGGACAAAGCAACACTTCAGACCACCTTAAGCTCCAGTAGACAATGCAACTAAGCTGGAGTCACTGATCCTGGCTGAGCCACAAAGGAAAAGCAAAAAAAAAAAAAAAAAGCAGTTGTCAGAGAGTTCCACATGTCTGATCATATAAAGAAGCAGTTCTGTATAACTCCATGGAGGTGTGAAGTTAGAGTTTAGAAAAAGCGGGCAGAATTCAGAATTCAGCTCTTGGTTGAATAACTCACTGGTAAATCTGCAGACCCAGTATCTGAACAATGCAGGTGTTGACTGACGGCGTTGCATTAGTATAAGCACCCTATCACTTCCATTCCTCCTATTGGATCTGATATTTTTATTTTATTGATTTTTTTTTTTGTGTTCATTTCTCCGATTGATCAGTGATTAGACTTTGGCCCAGCCCACTTGGCAACGTGAATTCAAAGTATTCTTTTTTTCTTGCGTCGCATCCCATGTGCTTTGCTGTCTTTATTGGTGATCGTTTCCTAAGGTCGCCATTTGCACGTTGGTCTTTGAAATGATAGAGTTTGGGCTTTTTAAGATTTCTACATATCAAAAAAAATCCCACACAGGAAAATACATCAATCTCCGATGAACATTTCCCGTTCGTATTCATGTGAGTCACAAGCAGGGCAGATTGAAGCAAGTGGCTCCTTTGAGATATGGTCGTTGGGTTTTCTGAACTTCCAGCGCTGGGAAGACAGATGCATTATGGGGCACGGCGATCCCCGGGCAGGCGAGCAGGGTCTCGCTCAACTCCTTCGAAAGTGAAATATGAGGCTCATGTCCCCAAGGGTCGAGAGAGGTTAATGCAAACACTGAGAACTTTGATACAATGTTACAGTCCTGCTCTTAAAGGGGATGTCTACTTTTAGATAAGACCAAGTGCATGCGCCCATTTAGTTCTATTCTTATTCACTCCCATCTGTTGCCAAAAACCTTTGAAGTCGGCCACGGTCCGCCATTGTAAAGGAAGGACGGCAGTACAGTAATACAATGGGACAATTCTGCTTTTAAAGGGGATGTCTATTTTCATACCTGGCTATGTTCAATTGCCAGTTTAATTTAAATGCAGGTTCTTTTTTTTGTGGCTGCCCTCAGCTGGAAAAACCTAGAGCCAAACCCAACACAGCAAGGTCATGGCAAAGTAAAACAAGGAAGGCATAATGGATACAAGAAAGGCATGTATACCATGTGACAATTCTACCCTTAAAGGGGATGTCTTATTTTCAACAAGGTCAAGTGGCTTTATAGCTAGGGCTCCCTTATCACATGATAAGGCAAAACCTAAGAGCCACGTCCAACACGGCAAGGTCAGCTATTTTCAAGAAAAACATAGTATTCGTGCAATGTAACAATGCCTTTCTTAAAGGGGATGTCTACTTTCAGACAGGACCGTGTTCACGGCTTGTATCAGTATCATGACTCACCCCTAAGAGCCCCATCCAAAGCAGCAAGGTCTAACATAGCATTGCTAGTACAAGAATGGTGTTAATACAATTCCGCTCTTAAAGGGGATGTCTACTTTTAGAACAGATCCCTTTTTTAGTTAAAATAAGGTCTCCCTCTTCACGTGGCTGCTTTCTGTTGGTAAAGCCCAAAAGCTACCTTGAACATGATAAGGGCTACCACTGTGAATAATCAAAGGTAATGCTGCTAAATGGATGGAATACTTACAATATGACCACTCTGCTCTTAAAGGGGGTGTCTAGTCTTAGACAAGGCCATATTCAAGTTCTGTCTAATATGACTCCTTTAGATGCCAAAACCCAAGAGCCATGTCCAACAACATGTTAAAAAAAGCGGAGGCTTTGTTGAGACCAAGATGGCATCCATGGGATTCAACAATTATGCTCTTAAAGGGCAAGTCTACTTTTAGACAACACCATATTCAACTGCCTTCATATTGATAGTAGAGGGTTCGCTCTTCTCATACTCCATTCTGTTGGGAAAACCCAAGATCCTTGTCCAACGTAACATGGTCGGCCACTGGGCACATAGATGGCACGGACACACAATGCTGCTCTTAAAGGCAATGTCTAGAATATGGAGATGGACACACTATTAGACAAGTGGGTCTCATGTAATGATTGATTGGCAGATACAGAGGTACCCAATTCACTACAATATCACAAACTAGAAAAACCCTTGGCAGGCTGCAGTTCACATCACAGCCACTGGGCGGCTACAAAATAGCATAAACATCTCCTGAAGGAGTATCATATTTTTATTATGATAAGCTGCTCATCTCACGGCTTACATCTCAGGATATGCTGAGCCGAGAGGGAAGATAAGGAAGAACAAAGAGATTTCTGCAGTTCTTAGGAGCCACAGCCCATGTTGGAATAAACAAGATGCCCTGGCTACAGGGCTTAGCTACATTTGAGTCCTGGTATCCACAGCAGGGAGGCAACAATTCCTGGGTCTGCCACTCCTGCCAAGAGTCTTGGGTTACAGAAATTCCTGGCACACCGCTGCTCAGGTGCATATGAGTCCTTATGGAGGGTAAATTGCACAGCTTGAGAAGTAGGATCCCCCACTTGAAGCTCCGCCAACAAGAGTCCTATAAACGCAAATGAGGAGCACAAGGAGCTCAGGTACATTTCAGTCTATTCCTTGAGTCAGAATACTTTAAACTTTGCAAACCCCACTCAGGTAGGATGTTGTCAATAACCTGAGAAGGGTAGGGGTAGCGCAACTGGCACAACTTGGACTTTAATGACAGATGGAGTCCCTGTAGACAAAAGAAGAAGGATGGCTGTGCAGGGTCCAACAAGAAACACACCAAACATGGCCCAACCCATTTTCTTTTTTCTTATTCCCCCTGCGCTCTTAGGGATCCTGGCTTCTTCTGGTTAGGATAGGATTCACATTAGGGAGAAGAACTCATTTTCCTCCTCACTCTGATCAATAGGAGGATCCTCTGGTGGTGAAGCTGCAGCAGCAATTCTGTAGCTGGCAGAGGCTGAGTGTTGGTGACCTCTAGTGGCCACAGTCAGAATTGCAGATGCTCTGGCTGCTTGCTCACAGAATGAGAGCCCCCTCAGCCCAGATTATATGGCCAGAGCAAGAGGAATTGAGAAGTTCTGGCTCCAGCAGTGGTGTCAGATTCTCTTCAGGGGTCAGTCTGGTGCCGTGCGCCTCCCAGTACCAAGCCTTTTGATCTGGTGGTAACTTCCAGGGAAGCAAATGAGTGGCCCCAGTGTTGATGTGATGTTGGAACTCACTGTCACCAAGCCAGTAGCAGGGGCAGCAACCATTGGGGCCTCTGATAACTCTGGAAGTGTATATATGTTCCGGGCTCATATGATCAGTGACACACAGGCCCCCATTATACCGACAGACACCCAACAAGGGTTCTTTGGGCCCCTGTTCTTTTGCTAAGGTTTATGATTTCTCACTGCGTAGAGTAGATCAACAGCCGTCAGTAGTCCACACTGGGCCATACAGTTTATGGTTTTGTCATGTGCCTCAGTGGATGCTGCTGCAGTGTGAACAGAGCCTTATATCTTAGGGTTAAATATGTAGGGTAATGTTGACGAGTGTGATTTTCTCAATCACAAAGACGACACCAGACAGAAGCCATTGATTTTACACCTTATATTATGTCTTAGGAACTTACAACTTACAGAACGTATCCCGGCTACTAGGAGCTTGTAATCTACTGAAAGTGACCCCCCCGGCCCCCGCTCCTAGGAGCTTATAATCTACGGAAAGTGACCCCCCCGGCCCCCGCTCCTAGGAGCTTATAATCTACGGAAAGTGACCCCCCCGGCCCCCGCTCCTAGGAGCTTATAATCTACGGAAAGTGACCCCCCGCCCCCCGCTCCTAGGAGCTTGTAATCTACGTAAAGTGACCCCCGCCCCCCGCTCCTAGGAGCTTGTAATCTACGTAAAGTGACCCCCCGCCCCCCGCTCCTAGGAGCTTATAATCTACGGAAAGTGACCCCCCGCCCCCCGCTCCTAGGAGCTTGTAATCTACGGAAAGTGACCCCCCCGGCCCCCGCTCCTAGGAGCTTATAATCTACGGAAAGTGACCCCCCCGGCCCCCGCTCCTAGGAGCTTATAATCTACGGAAAGTGACCCCCCGCTCCTAGGAGCTTGTAATCTACGGAAAGTGACCCCCCGCCCCCCGCTCCTAGGAGCTTGTAATCTACGGAAAGTGACCCCCCGCCCCCCGCTCCTAGGAGCTTATAATCTACGGAAAGTGACCCCCCGCCCCCCCGCTCCTAGGAGCTTATAATCTACGGAAAGTGACCCCCCGCCCCCCGCTCCTAGGAGCTTATAATCTACGGAAAGTGACCCCCCGCCCCCCGCTCCTAGGAGTTTATGATTTACATGAAGAACCCATCTTAAACTATATGTATCTTAATCTCTTGGCATTGTGTACCGATGATGCTGTCTTGCCATAGTAACAATGTCTCGATATCTTGCGGTGATGACGATGATGATGAAGATGTCTTGCGATGATGGCGATGTATTGCGATGATGGCGATGTCTTGCGCTGATGACGATGTCTTGCGATGATGATGAAGATGTCTTGCGGTGATGACGATCTCTTGCGCTGATGACGATGTCTTCTGCTGATGACGATGTCTTGCGGTGATTACGATGTCTTGTGATGATGGTGATGCCTTGCGCTGATGACGATGTCTTGCGCTGATGACGATGTCTTGCGGTGATGAAGATGTCTTGCGGTGATGATGATCTCTTGCGCTGATGACGATGTCTTGCGATGATGGCGATGTCTTGTGATGATGAAGATGTCTTGTGCTGATGACGATGTCTTGCGGTGATGACGATGTCTTGCGCTGATGACGATGTCTTGCGGTGATGACGATGTCTTGCGCTGATGACGATGTTTTGCGGTGATGAAGATGTCTTGCGGTGATGACGATGTCTTGCGCTGATGACGATGTCTTGTGGTGATGACGATCTCTTGCGCTGATGACGATGTCTTGTGCTGATGACGATGTCTTGCGGTGATTACGATGTCTTGTGATGATGGTGATGTCTTGCGCTGATGACGATGTCTTGCGGTGATGAAGATGTCTTGCGCTGATGACGATGTCTTGCGGTGATGAAGATGTCTTGCGCTGATGACGATGTCTTGTGATGATTGCAATGTCTTATTATGATGATGATGTCTTGCGGTGATGATGATGTCTTGTGATGATTGCAATGTCTTATTATGATGACGATGTCTTGCGGTGATGACGATGTCTTGCGGTGATGACGATGTCTTGCGCTGATGACGATGTCTTGCGCTGATGACGATGTCTTGTGATGATGACGATGTCTTGCGCTGATGACGATGTCTTGCGGTGATGAAGATGTCTTGCTGTGATGATAATGTCTTCCAATGATGACGATGTCTTGAGATATATGAACAAAAAACTGGAAAAAAAATCCCTTATTTACTCTGATCCTGTGACCGCCGCCCCAACCTTAGTATTAAGCTAATTTGACATATTTAACGACAACATTTTTCTTTCCCATTGTATAGGAAAGCCATGTGATTTCTGTCCTGTCTTCTGTGCACCCTCCAGTTCTGAACAAAGGCTAAGTGTTTGTTTTCTATGCAGCGCCTCCACAGAAAACATGAGGAATTACATCTACTGAAATTAAAGCCTGCTGCTGCATTCTACCCCCCGCCCTGTATTCCCCTATAGGGCGTATAGATGATACTGTAGATAACATGCTGGGTATATATCTATCATACATATATCATCCTTATTACACATACCGGACATGAGGAGGATTCAGGCTTCTTCTTTGTGGCTGAAATGAAAGATGAAATCACATGTATCATTACAGCATCATACATTTTTTTTATAATTACTTGGATTACGTGCGATGTCACTCCTGATAGAAGGGGGTCAAGTCAAGGGAGGGAGAACCCACAAATAGAAGGGGGTCCTGGAAAGGGGAGAACCCACAAATAGAAGGGGGTCCTGGATAGGGGAGAACCCACTAATAGAAGGGGGTCCTGGATAGGGGAGACCCCACTAATAGAAGGGGGTCCTGGATATAATAGGGAGAACCCACAAATAGAAGGTGAGGAAGGTAGGGGGGTCCTGGTAGGGGCAGAACCCACTAATAGAAGGGTCCTGGATAGGGGAGAACCCACTAATAGAAGGGGGTCCTGGATATAGGGGACCCCACTAATATAAAGGGGTCCTGGATAGGGGGATAATAGCCTGGGGGGAGGGGAGGAGACCCACTAATAGAAGGGGGTCCTGGGGGGAGAACCACTAGAAGGGATAGGGAACCCACTAATAGAAGGGGGTCCTGAGGGGATAATAGGGGTCCTGAGGGAGAACCCACAAATAGAAGGGGTCCTGGATAGGGGAGAACCCACTAATAGAAGGGGGTATAAGAAGGGGTCCTGGATAGGGAGAGAACCCACTAATAGAAGGGGGTCCTGGTAGAAGGGGGGGAGACCACTAATAGAAGGGGTCCTGGAAGGGGAGAACCCACTCCTGGATAGGGGGAGAAGACCCACTAATAGAAGGGGGTCCTGGATAGGGAGAACCCACTAATAGAAGGGGGTCCTGGATAGGGGAGAACCCACAAATAGAAGGGGGTCCTGGATAGGAGACCCCACAAATAGAAGGGGGTCCTGGATAGGGAGAACCCACTAATAGAAGGGGTCCTGGATTAGGGGAGAACCCACTAATAGAAGGGGCTCCTGGATAGGGGGAGAACCCACTAATAGAAGGGGTCCTGGATAGGGGAGAACCCACCAAATAGAAGGGGGTCCTGGAAGGGGAGACCCCACAAATAGAAGGGGGTCCTGGATAGGGAGAACCCACTAATAGAAGGGGGTCCTGGATAGGGGAGAAACCCACAAATAGAAGGGGGTCCTGGATAGGGAGACCCCACAAATAGAAGGGGGTCCTGGATAGGGAGAACCCACTAATAGAAGGGGGTCCTGGATAGGGGAGAAACCACTAATAGAAGGGGTCCTGGGTACAGGAGAACCACTAATAGAAGGGAGTCCTGGGTAGGAGAACCCACAAATAGAAGGGAGTCCTGGGTAGGGAGGACCCACTAATAGAAGGGGTCCTGGATAGGGGAGAACCCAGTAATAGAAGGGGGTCCTGGATAGGGGAGAAACCACTAATAGAAGGGGGTCCTGTATAGGGGAGGACCCACTAATAGAAGGGGGTCCTGGATAGGGGAGAACCCACAAATAGAAGGGGTCCTGGGTAGGGGAGAACCCACAAATAGAAGGGGGTCCTGGATAGGGGAGAACCCACTAATAGAAGGGGTCCTGGTTAGGGGAGAAGCCACTAATAGAAGGGGGTCCTGGATAGGGGAGAACCCACTAATGGAAGGGGTAGCATATTTTAGTCAAAGATTTTGTCAGAAGGGTTTTGTGGCAGAATCTGCGCTTTTTCCCCGATCACGGCACTTTTCTGTGGTTGTGGTAAAAAGGGGGCATGGGCGGGGAAGACAGCGGGCCAGCGGGCCCATCTCATTTACCATTTTATTTGCCACTTTGCCACCATGGGAGCTTTGCCTCTACGTAACTGAGGAGCATCCGCCGCCAGTGCAGGAGTATTAAAACCGGCGTATAAATGACCCCCTTAGGGTCCTTTTTTATTAAAGTGATTTTCCTGCACAACAAAAATCAGTGGCAGAGGGGCCACAGGGCTTAAAAACATAATAAAAAGAGTAATACGCACCTCCGCCGATCCCCCGGCACTGCCCGGGTCTCTGCTCAAATGTGAAATTCCTGAAAATGTTGCTCAGCCAATCACAGCTGGAGTTGGGTCAGCTTTGTGGTCAGTGATTGGCTGAGAGGGAATTTTGAGGTATTTCCTGCAGCCAGAAGAAATATGCAGGGAAGGGTGGATCTGGGCAGCATCGGGGGGTCGCTGGAGGTGAATTTCACATCCTTTTATGTTTTTAAGCCTCTCCGACCCCGCTGCCGTCATTTTATTTCTCTTCTGGAAACCCCCTTTAAATATCCCATATGTTATATCATATACAGTGGACAGGGCTCCGCTCTCCGGACCTGTCATCCCCGTTTCTATAAATCCTGTCTCCATCAGGGTCGCTCTGTTCTCTCGGACGAGTTCTGCCGCTCGGAGACTGAACATGCTGTGTAAGATATAATCACTGCGCCCGCGGTCAGCGAAGAAAATTCCAACATCCGTGTCTCTCCCTCTCTATATATAAATTCTAGGCTTGACAATGTACTCTCACCCCTCCCCCACCCCCATCAGCAGGATCCGTTCTATTATTATGGCTCCCGACGGAAAAATCTGCGAAGTTCAGTCCGGTGAATAAACAAGCGCCGTCCGTCCGTAATCCTGCGCTCTTTGCATAAACTCTTTAACAAGAGGCATCCGGGGAGCGCGCGCAGACGTAAGGCCGCGCCAAAGAAACTGGTGGAAAATGCGCTATTTAGCCGGCCGCGGTGTAGCGATAAAACATTTGGGCGGAATACAAAAGGCAGCGATTTATTTGAACTTTGTGTGAATGTGAGATTGTTTGCTGCTTTTTTTTTTAATCCTGCGTGTATTATTCTGAAGTTGCGAGCATTTTGCAAGTCTGCAAGTTTGAGCGAACGCGGTCGGAAGCCCCCGATAGGACGGGACTAATCTTACATCCCCTTATCCCACAAAAGGCGCTTTTAATTCAGCGATAAAGTGGAAAGCATTGACAGGGGCACAAATGCGGGGGAGGGGAGGGCTGCGGAGCATAATCCAATCTGTTTTCATGGGAAGTGATTGGCAAGCGCTGTGATAAAGAATGGCGGCTTCCTCCTGATATTCGGTATATGTATCGGGCTCTGTGTGGGGGAGGGGGGGCGTTCTCCATGACATGGCTGCTCATAGAGGGACTAAATCATGGCAAGGTGTCAGGCGTGGACTGTTGCTCATGATCAAGAGGCCATCCAAGAAAATTTGACGTTCTGGGTCACAACAGACCTAGAGGAAGACCCGGCTCCTTAAAGTAGAACTCCCGCAAAAATTTGTATTCTCTGACCTGTTAGAAAGGTGCATGATAGAATCTGTAGTGAATGTAATCTTCTTATCAGAGACTGTATTTATGAGTTATCCCCTCTCTTCTAATTGTAGCTGGGTCATGTGACCAACTCCCTGACCTCCAACTGACCCAGAACAGGAAGCCAGTTACTGCTCTATCCATTCCTATGAGACTGAAAGTGAGGCTCCCATAGGAATACATAGAGAAATAGACTTCCTGTCCACACATAAGATGCTGTGTGAGTTGGTGAGTCTGATTGCTGGTCACATGACACAGATGAGAAGCATCAGGGAGATATAACTCACAAATACAGGCACTGGTAAGAAAATGACATTCACTACAGATTACATCGTGAACATTTCTAGCAGGACATGGAATAACATTTTTTGCGGGAGTTCTTCTTTAAGGAAGGAGCCTGTATCTGCTGTGCTGTAGACCTTCCATTCTTTCCATGATCATGTAATGCCCTGTGCCTGGCACACCATCAGGGGGCACCCTATCTCTTTCTGATGGACACTGGGTGCAAAAGAAATGAGGTCCCTAAGTAGATGTGAGCCGCAAGTATCAAAATCATCGGGAGACTCTGAGTTCTCCTTAAAACATGGAAGAACCTCCAAGAACCTTCAAGACCATGGTCATGATGGAATTAGGCTTCTACCCAGGCTTTTCAAGCTTTCAGAAGACCCCCTCACAGTCGTATCAGGCCATGTTATCTCTGTAGATAGCTGCCAGTGGGTAGCTATAGGGAGTACATAGGGGTGAAGTGCAGCCAGACCTTGGTCTTCACTGTTATGGTAGGTGGTGACCTGTTACAGATTTTGCATTGGACCCCATGTCTGTTGCCTCCCATGATCCCTCATTTCCAACTAGGTGGAGCATAGATGACTGCCACTGGGTGCTGTGGAGATACCAGCTATAAAATATTACATTATGGATACTGTAACAATGACTATGGGGGTGGGGAGGACAAGTCATTAGGTATTGAGATAGAGGGCTAGGAAAGCTCAGCAACGTATATGGGACACTGTATATGGGATTATAGACGGGGCTTCGGGAGGTTCCACTTAAAGGAAATGTCTGTTTTACATTCACTGATCTGTAAGACAGAGAGGATAGTGGACACAGCAAGTATTTATTACTGGAGGACCCAAAATCTACAGTCATTAGATGGAAAGCAAGTTATTGTGTAATCCTTCACTTCACCACTGGGGGTGCTGCAGGAAAACCCACTGATT
>ONZH01021770.1:0-77825 GCA_900303285.1 Rhinella marina
AAATAAGAAAAATGTATATGTTTATGGCTCACCTCTTGGGCCTCCACAAAATGTTTAAGAGGTCTCACCTCTTGGGCCTCCTCATAATTTTTTAACCGGTCTCACCTCTTGGGCCTCAACATAATTTTTAACCGGTCTCACCTCTTGGGCCTGCACATAATTTTTAAGAGGTCTCACCTCTTGGGCCTCCACATAATTTTTAACAGGTCTCACCTCTTGGGCCTCCACAAAATGTTTAACAGGTCTCACCTCTTGGGCCTCCACAAAATGTTTAACAGGTCTCACCTCTTGGGCCTCCACAAAATGTTTAACAGGTCTCACCTCTTGGGCCTCCACAAAATGTTTAACAGGTCTCACCTCTTGGGCCTCCACATAATTTTTAACACGTCTCACCTCTTGGGCCTCCACAAAATGTTTAACAGGTCTCACCTATTGGGCCTCCACATAATTTTTAACGGGTCTCACCTCTTGGGCCTCCACAAAATGTTTAACAGGTCTCACCTCTTGGGCCTCCACATAATTTTTAACAGGTCTCACCTTTTGGGCCTCCACATAATTTTTAAGAGGTCTCACCTCTTGGGCCTCCACATAATTTTTAACAGGTCTCACCTCTTGGGCCTCCACAAAATGTTTAACAGGTCTCACCTCTTGGGCCTCCACAAAATGTTTAACAGGTCTCACCTCTTGGGCCTCCACATAATTTTTAACACGTCTCACCTCTTGGGCCTCCACAAAATGTTTAACAGGTCTCACCTATTGGGCCTCCACATAATTTTTAACGGGTCTCACCTCTTGGGCCTCCACAAAATGTTTAACAGGTCTCACCTCTTGGGCCTCCACATAATTTTTAACAGGTCTCACCTCTTGGGCCTCCATATAATTTTTAAGAGGTCTCACCTCTTGGGCCTCCACATAATTTTTAACAGGTCTCACCTCTTGGGCCTCCACAAAATGTTTAACAGGTCTCACCTCTTGGGCCTCCACAAAATGTTTAACAGGTCTCACCTCTTGGGCCTCCACATAATTTTTAACACGTCTCACCTCTTGGGCCTCCACAAAATGTTTAACAGGTCTCACCTATTGGGCCTCCACATAATTTTTAACGGGTCTCACCTCTTGGGCCTCCACAAAATGTTTAACAGGTCTCACCTCTTGGGCCTCCACATAATTTTTAACAGGTCTCACCTTTTGGGCCTCCACATAATTTTTAAGAGGTCTCACCTCTTGGGCCTCCACATAATTTTTAACAGGTCTCACCTCTTGGGCCTCCACAAAAATGTTTAACAGGTCTCACCTCTTGGGCCTCCACAAAATGTTTAACAGGTCTCACCTCTTGGGCCTCCACATAATTTTTAACACGTCTCACCTCTTGGGCCTCCACAAAATGTTTAACAGGTCTCACCTATTGGGCCTCCACATAATTTTTAACGGGTCTCACCTCTTGGGCCTCCACAAAATGTTTAACAGGTCTCACCTCTTGGGCCTCCACATAATTTTTAACAGGTCTCACCTCTTGGCCTCCACATAATTTTTAAGAGGTCTCACCTCTTGGGCCTCCTCATAATTTTTAACCGGTCTCACCTCTTGGGCCTCAACATAATTTTTAACCGGTCTCACCTCTTGGGCCTGCACAAATGTTTAAGAGGTTTCAACCTCTTGGGCCCCCACAAAATGTTTAAGAGGTCTCACCTCTTGGGCCTCCTCATAATTTTTAACAGGTCTCACCTCTTGGGCCTCCACATAATTTTTAAGAGGTCTCACCTCTTGGGCCTCCACATAATTTTTAACAGGTCTCACCTCTTGGGCCTCCACAAAATGTTTAACAGGTCTCACCTCTTGGGCCTCCACAAAATGTTTAACAGGTCTCACCTCTTGGGCCTCCACAAAATGTTTAACAGGTCTCACCTCTTGGGCCTCCACAAAATGTTTAACAGGTCTCACCTCTTGGGCCTCCACATAATTTTTAACACGTCTCACCTCTTGGGCCTCCACAAAATGTTTAACAGGTCTCACCTATTGGGCCTCCCCATAATTTTTAACGGGTCTCACCTCTTGGGCCTCCACAAAATGTTTAACAGGTCTCACCTCTTGGGCCTCCACATAATTTTTAACAGGTCTCACCTTTTGGGCCTCCACATAATTTTTAACAGGTCTCACCTCTTGGGCCTCCACATAATTTTAAGAGGTCTCACCTCTTGGGCCTCCACATAATTTTTAACAGGTCTCACCTCTTGGGCCTCCACAAAATGTTTAACAGGTCTCACCTCTTGGGCCTCCACAAAATGTTTAACAGGTCTCACCTCTTGGGCCTCCACATAATTTTTAACACGTCTCACCTCTTGGGCCTCCACAAAATGTTTAACAGGTCTCACCTATTGGGCCTCCACATAATTTTTAACGGGTCTCACCTCTTGGGCCTCCACAAAATGTTTAACAGGTCTCACCTCTTGGGCCTCCACATAATTTTTAACAGGTCTCACCTCTTGGGCCTCCACATAATTTTAAGAGGTCTCACCTCTTGGGCCTCCACATAATTTTTAACAGGTCTCACCTCTTGGGCCTCCACAAAATGTTTAACAGGTCTCACCTCTTGGGCCTCCACAAAATGTTTAACAGGTCTCACCTCTTGGGCCTCCACAAAATGTTTAACAGGTCTCACCTCTTGGGCCTCCACAAAATGTTTAACAGGTCTCACCTCTTGGGCCTCCACATAATTTTTAACACGTCTCACCTCTTGGGCCTCCACAAAATGTTTAACAGGTCTCACCTATTGGGCCTCCACATAATTTTTAACGGGTCTCACCTCTTGGGCCTCCTCAAAATGTTTAACAGGTCTCACCTCTTGGGCCTCCACATAATTTTTAACAGGTCTCACCTTTTGGGCCTCCACAAAAGGTTTAAGAGGTTAACAGTGGAAAGCAGCCAAAAGTGAAGTGCCATCTGTATGAAGTGCCATTTCCTCCTCCACCTCCACCTCCTCCTCCTCCTCCTCCTTAACCGCCGTAGAATTGCTCCGTAAATAAGAAAAATGTATATATTTATGGCTCACCTCTTGGGCCTCCACATAATTTTTAACACGTCTCACCTCTTGGGCCTCCACAAAATGTTTAACAGGTCTCACCTCTTGGGCCTCCACAAAATGTTTAACAGGTCTCACCTCTTGGGCCTCCACAAAATGTTTAACAGGTCTCACCTCTTGGGCCTCCACATAATTTTTAACACGTCTCACCTCTTGGGCCTCCACAAAATGTTTAACAGGTCTCACCTATTGGGCCTCCACATAATTTTTAACGGGTCTCACCTCTTGGCCTCCACAAAATGTTTAACAGGTCTCACCTCTTGGGCCTCCACAAAATGTTTAACAGGTCTCACCTCTTGGGCCTCCACATAATTTTTAACACGTCTCACCTCTTGGGCCTCCACAAAATGTTTAACAGGTCTCACCTCTTGGGCCTCCACAAAATGTTTAACAGGTCTCACCTCTTGGGCCTCCACATAATTTTTAACAGGTCTCACCTTTTGGGCCTCCACAAAAGGTTTAAGAGGTTAACAGTGGAAAGCAGCCAAAAGTGAAGTGCCATCTGTATGAAGTGCCATTTCCTCCTCCACCTCCTCCTCCTCCTCCTCCTTAACCGCCGTAGAATTGCTCCGTAAATAAGAAAAATGTATATATTTATGGCTCACCTCTTGGGCCTCCACATAATTTTTAACAGGTCTCACCTCTTGGGCCTCCACAAAAGGTTTAAGAGGTTAACAGTGGAAAGCAGCCAAAAGTGAAGTGCCATCTGTATGAAGTGCCATTTCCTCCTCCACCTCCTCCTCCTTAACCGCCGTAGAATTGCTCCGTAAATAAGAAAAATGTATATATTTATTGCTCACCTCTTGGGCCTCCACATAATTTTTAAGAGGTCTCACCTCTTGGGCCTCCACATAATTTTTAAGAGGTCTCACCTCTTGGGCCTCCACATAATTTTTAAGAGGTGTCACCTCTTGGGCCTCCACATAATTTTTAACAGGTCTCACCTCTTGGGCCTCCACATAATTTTTAACAGGTCTCACCTCTTGGGCCTCCACATAATTTTAATACGTCTCACCTCTTGGGCCTCCACATAATTTTTAATACGTCTCACCTCTTGGGCCTCCACATAATTTTTAAGAGGTCTCACCTCTTGGGCCTACACAAAATGTTTAAGAGGTGTCACCTCTTGGGCCTCCACATAATTTTTAAGAGGTCTCACCTCTTGGGCCTCCACATAATTTTTAAGAGGTCTCACCTCTTGGGCCTCCACATAATTTTGAAGAGGTCTCACCTCTTGGGCCTCCACATAATTTTGAAGAGGTCTCACCTCTTGGGCCTCCACATAATTTTGAAGAGGTCTCACCTCTTGGGCCTCCACATAATTTTGAAGAGGTCTCACCTCTTGGGCCTCCACATAATTTTTAAGAGGTCTCACCTCTTGGGCCTCCACATAATTTTTAAGATGTCTCACCTCTTGGGCCTGTACAAAATGTTTAAGAGGTCTCACCTCTTGGGCCTCCACAAAATGTTTAAGCGGTCTCACCTCTTGGGCCTCCACATAATTTTTAAGAGGTCTCACCTCTTGGGCCTCCACATAATTTTGAAGAGGTCTCACCTTTTGGGGCTCCACAAAATGTTTAAGAGGTCTCACCTCTTTAGCCTCCACACAATTTTAAGACGTCTCACTTCTTGGGCCTCCACAAAATTTTCCATGAGCCTCTGGCCAGCCCACGGCCTCTTCCTGCCTTTTGCGGTCCTACGCATCCCTCAACATCCCCACTGCTTTACCTGCTAGACATGACACTGGGCCAGGTCGGGTGACTGACATCTCAAGCGCCAACAATTTGGGCATTTTAAGGCTTCTGCATGTGTTTGAGTTGTTTTTACATTTTAAAGAAGACATGTCTGACCACATCTCACACACACACACAATGACAATTAGGGGTGGGGTCTATTTGCTTTCCCCCTTGCCTATGCCATCTGTGGTTGTCATAGGCAACGTGATTTTAAGGGGTGCAGAATTTTATCTTCTTTTTTGTCTAGTTTGGCTTGGGGTCCATGGCAATGTTGAGGAAAGAAGGTTTCCTTGTATGGTCTCACTTTACAGAGAGGTTATATTGTGTTTGGAGTGTATTGTTGAGAGGCTGTGATAGTGGCGTAATAGTGCGACTTGGGCGCGTTATATGCACCCAGACATGCTTCCCCTGCTGTCCCAGTTGCATTCCAGCAGTGTTGGCATCCTTTTCTGAGGTTCCAGGGTGGACTTGGTGACCTCCAAGTGGTCGAATTGAGATTTCCAAGTGGCGAGCATTTTTTCCCCATAGACTTTAATGGGATTCGATATCTGGTCGAATAGTCGAATTTCGCGGTCTATTCGAATCGAATTTCGAACTTTCGAATATTTCACTACTCGCTCATCTCTAATTATGAGTAATTGTATTTTGCTATCTCAATTCACATAATTTATATTAATCCATTTATATACTTGGCTGGATTCAAAATTTCTGCTATTATTCTTTGTCTCCACATATCAATCTAGTTATATATATTTATATAAGGTTGAGCAAAATGCCAACCACAAAAGTCATTTGTTTTGTAATTCAATCTAAAGGTAAAACCAATAGAGCTCTAAATTGTGTTTAGCTTTAGCCTTGAGTGTCAATGAGTCAAAACAAGTACAGAGAAGACAAAAAAAACATGACAGAACATATGTGTGGAAACTTTAAAACAATCAGTTTTTCTTCAAGCAGGAATTACACACATTTTAATGCATTTTGTATTTCATTTTCATTAATGTTTTCCGTCTTTTTCAGTTTTATTTTTATTTTAAGTAGTCCCTAACTTTTCCCACAACTTTGCATAAATAAAAGTACAAATAAAAACGTATAAATAGAAATATTTTTGCAATATTTCTGAAAGAAATGTCTAGTTCTCATGTTATCAGCTGTTTACTCCCCTTTCCCCCCATATTACTCATGAGAATACAAGTCTATAGAGAGGAGGGGATGAGTGAGAAAGAGCTAAGTGAGACACATGCAGACAAAGAGTGTTTTTCCTCATGTATACATGCTCTACTATTGATTAATGCAAAATTTGTTGAAAGGTTTGGTACACTTCAAAATCTATAACAAACTATTTAAAAAGCTACATGCAAATGGTATTTTTTGGCATTTGTGCAGAATATTTTACAGACAGTAGCTCTGTCTTGTTTTCAAAAGTAGCATGTACTAAAGAATTTATTTTCTGGAGTTTTTCCTATATTGTTCTCTACAGGACTTCAAAAATGGAAAAAAGACTGCATGTACAATATGTTCATATATGTATAGCTTTATGGATGTGCACCTGCGACTGTGAATGTGCTTGTCTAATCTTTGTAGTAGTAGTAGTATATATGTATATATATATATATATATATATATATATATATATATATATACACAGTACAGACCAAAAGTTTGGACACACCTACTCATTCAAAGATTTTTCTGTATTTTCATGACTATGAAAATTGTAGATTCACACTGAAGGCATCAAAACTATGAATTAACACATGTGGAATTATATACAAAAAAAGTGTGAAACAACTGAAAATATGTCTTATATTCTAGGTTCTTCAAAGTAGCCACCTTTTGCTTTGATTACTACTTTGCAAACTCTTGGCATTCTCTTGATGAGCTTCAAGAGGCAGTCACCTGAAATGGTATTCCAACAGTCTTGAAGAGATGCTTAGCACTTGTTGGCCCTTTTGCCTTCACTCTGCGGTCCAGCTCACCCCAAACCATCTCAATTGGTTTCAGGTCTGGTGACTATGGAGGCCAGGTCATCTGGCGTAGCACCCCATCACTCTCCTTCTTGGTAAAATAGCCCTTACACAGCCTGGAGGTGTGTTTGGGGTCATTGTCCTGTTGATAAATAAATGATGGTCCAACTAAACGCAAACCGGGTGGAATAGTATGCTGCTGCAAGATGCTGTGGTAGACATGCTGGTTAAGTATGCCTTCAATTTTAAATAAATCCCCAACAGTGTCCCCAGCAAAGCACCCCCACACCATCACACCTCCTCCTCCATGCTTCATGGTGGGAACCAGGCATGTAGAGTCCATCCGTTCACCTTTTCTGTGTCGCACAAAGACACGTGGTTGGAACCAAAGATCTCACATTTGGACTCATCAGACCAAAGCACAGATTTCCACTGGTCTAATGTCCATTCCTTGTGTTCTTTAGCCCAAACAAGTCTCTTCTGCTTGTTGCCTGTCCTTAGCAGTGGTTTCCTAGCAACTATTTTACCATGAAGGCCTGCTGCACACAGTCTCCTCTTAACAGTTGTTGTCGAGATATGTCTGCTGCTAGAACTCTGTGTGGCATTGACCTGGTCTCTAATCTGAGCTGCTGTTAACCTGCAATTTCTGAGGCTGGTGACTTGGATGAACTTATCCTTTCTTTCCTGGGGCGGTCCTCATGTGAGCCAGTTTCTTTGTAGCGCTTGATGGTTTTTGCGACTGCACTTGGGGACACTTTCAAAGTTTTCCCAATTTTTCGGACTGACTGACTTTCATTTCTTAAACTAATGATGGCCACTCGTTTTTCTTTACTTAGCTGATTTTTTCTTGCCATAATACAAATTCTAACAGTCTTTTCAGTAGGACTATCAGCTGTGTATCCACCTGACTTCTGCCCAACACAACTCATGGTCCCAACCCAATTTAGAAGGCAAGAAATCCCACTTATTAAACCTGACAGGGCACACCTGTGAAGTGAAAACCATTTCAGGTGACTACCTCTTGAAGCTCATCAAGAGAATGCCAAGAGTGTGCAAAGCAGTAATCAAAGCAAAAGGTGGCTACTTTGAAGAACCTAGAATATAAGACATATTTTCAGTTGTTTCACACTTTTTTGTTAAGTATATAATTCCACATGTGTTAATTCATAGTTTTGATGCATTCAGTGTGAATCTACAATTTTCATAGTCATGAAAATACAGAAAACTCTTTGAATGAGAAGGTGTGTCCAAATTTTTGGTCTGTACTGTATATATATTATATATTTCCCTAACACTTGGAAAAATGTTTAAAATGCATGGTATTTTTTTTTAATTAAATATATGTGTGTGTGAAGAAGCCTTATGAATCAAGTAGATATCTAGATGATTTTACTTTTACTCCATACCACTATAACTAATTTTGTTTTTATGATTAGCAGTTGTTAGAAGTTTGTAGACATGTGTGTTCAGACTTGATTTTTGTTAGCATATTTTTGAGGTACTTATTATCTATTGAAAAAATTCTACTATTATATACATTTTTGTGGGGGAACGGGGATAATTCTGCATTTGCTGAACAAAATTTGTGTTTTAGGTTTTAGTTTTATGGCATTCACCATACAAATTAATGTTTTTCTATTTGTCAGTACATTAATGTTGCTAGCCAAATTAATGTAGTTTTTTTGTTTTTTACTGCTTTAACAGAATTACTTTATATTCTATGATTGACAGCCAAGGTGACCAAAAGAGCGAATATTTTTGGCACCTTTTAATGCAGTTTTTTGAGCCAGAGTTAGAATTGGATAGACCAGAAAGAAAAAGTCATTGCTCGATTTTTCCCTAGATAGATAGACACATACAGCCTTGATCCTCCAAAGCAATAACTGGTATTTCTTAGTACCTCTTAGCCTTGATTTATTGTGCCTGACATCCCCCTTTTATGTCCATATGCCCTAATTAGATTGACAAGAAAAACCCTTTAAACATTCCTCCTATCCATTCTCCAAAGAAAGAAAAACAAAACATGTGAACCCACTGTGCCAACCAATCATTTGGCTTTAGGCTATTCCTAAGGACCTTATCCTAGCAGTGCCCAAGTTTTCACCCTTTAACCCCTATAAAGCGATATGGTCATTGCTTTAGGAGAGTCACCAGCCTGCTATATTTTGGCATAGACCTGGATTGGTTGGCTGTTGACCCATCGAGGTCAGAGACGCCGGCACAAAGCACCAAGGGCTCAGGCAATACTCATAGTCAGGAAAAAGACCAAAGTCAGGGCAGACCGAGTTTGTGCAATTCCGTGAAAATAATCTGAGGTGAGACAGTGGTCACATCAGGCAGTTGAAGGTCAGAATTGGTAGACAAGCAGAGTTTAGCAAATGGACAAACAGACAGGAATAGCACACTTTCACTAGAAAACTAGAATGCTAGAACAACCTAAAGCTCAAACACCCATCCAATTGTAAAAGTAGTATCAATATCATACAACAGCCATTTAAAGGACAGGGAAGATATCAGAAGTGTGATAACTGCCCCTTGAGGAACTAAGCCTAGGTGGCCTGGCTTGGTGCAGATGATGATGAGCAGATCTAGGCTGCTAGACAAGATAGAATGGGTGAGTAAGGAAGTGCTGTGCCTGCTTGGGAGAAATATAGAAGTATAGAGTCAAGTATGGGCTGTCATACTAACAAGAACAGAGGCATACTTAACCCCTTCCCGACCAGCGTCGTACATGTACGGCGCTGCGGAAAGTGACTTCCTGGCCAGTGCCATAGTGCTACAGCGCGCTGATCAGGCGGGTGCAGGAGCTGCACCCACCTGATCAGCTGCGGGGGACCAGCTATGCCCAGTAGCCGGACCCCTGCTGTATGCGCCGGCATCGGTGAAAACATAGATGCCGGCGCTTTAACCCTCGATGTGTCGCGGTCAGCCATGACCGCGGCACATGCGATCTGTGGAGCGGGAAGGGGATGCCTTCGGGTCCCCGCGCTGCTGTGACAGGGACCCGATGGCTTGGATGGCAGCCGATGCCTTCCTTAACCATTGTTTCTGCTATGCTTGTGAGCCTGTGAGATCCAGCCCCCTGAATCTCATAGGCAGGAAGCTGCAAGTGTATTAATGTGAGTAATAGACTTATAGCCAATGCATTAAAATACAGAAGTATTGTAATGCATTGTAAAGGGGATAAGACCCCCAAAAGTTAAAAAAGTGTAGAAAAAAAGTGAAAAAGTGAAAAAATAAAGTTTAAAAAAATAAAAAATAAATCTCAAGTGAAAAAAGTGCCCTTTTCCCAAAATAAAGTTAAATAAAAATAGTAAAAAAAAGTAAAGTGCCAAAACAGCAATTTTTTTGTCACCTTCCCTCACAAAAAGTGTAATAACAGGCGATCAAAAAGGCGTACTTTCCCCAAAATGGTACCAAACTGTCATCTCGTCCCGCAAAAAATGAGACCCTACCTAAGACAATCGCCCAAAAAATAAAAAAAATATGGCTCTCAGAAAATGGCAGCACAAAAACAAGATTTAATTTTGTTCAAAAATGCATCTAATGTATAAAACTTAACAAAAATAAAAATGTTAGACATATTGGGTATCGCCACGTCCGAAACAACCTGCTCTATAAAAATATTACATGAGATGTCTCCCCAGGTGAATGCTATAATTTTTTTTTTTTAAAACTATGCCAAAACAGACATTTTTTTCCCTCTTGCCTCACAAAAAGTGTAATACTACGCGATCAAAAAAGCATATGTATCCCAAAATGGTACCAATCAAACAGTCATCTTGTCCCTCAAAAAATGAGACCCTACCTAGGACAATCGCCCGAAAAATTTAAAAAAATATATGGCTCTCAGAAAATGGCAGCACAAAAACGAGATTTAATTCTGTTCAAAAATGCATCTAATGTGTAAAACTTAACAAAAATAAAAATGTTAGACATATTGGGTATCGCCGCATCCGTATAAACTTGCTATATAGCAATATCACATTATATTCTTCCTCAGGTGAACACTGTAAAACATTTAAATACAAAACTATGACAAAACAGCCATTTATTGGTCACCTACCCTCACAAAAAGTGTAATAGCAGGCGATCAAAAAGGCATATTTACCCCAAAATGGTACCAATCAAACCGTCATCTCATCCCGCAAAAAATGAGACCCTACCTAAGACAATAGCTCAAATAATAAAAAAATATGGCTCTCAGAAAATGGCAGTACAAAAACAAGATTTAATTCTGTTCAAAAATGCATCTGTGTAAAACTTAACAAAAATAATATTTTTAGACATTTTGGGTATTGCCGCGTCCGTAACAACCTGCTCTATAAAAATATCACATAATTTGCCCCTTTCAGGTGAATGCTTTAAAAAAAAAATTTAAAAACGATGCCAAAACAGCCATTTTTTGTCACCTTGCCTCACAAAAAGTGTAACACCAACCGATCAAAAAGTCTTATGTACCCCAAAATGATACCAATGAAATGGTCACCTCATCCCATAAAAAATAAGACCCCACATGACAATAACTAAAAAAAATAAAAAACAATGGCACCCATAAACCAATCCATCAAAATCTGTGCTGCAAAATCCATATGGTGCTCCTTCCGTTCTGAGCCCTACCATCTGCCCCCACAGCAGTTTGCCACCACATATGGGGTGTTGCTGAATTCAGGAGAAAATGGGAAACAAATTATGCGGTGCTTTTTCTCCTGTTACACCCCTGAAAATGAAAAATTTGGGACTAAAGCAACATTTTATTGGAAGAAATGAAACTTTTTCATTTTCATAGCCAAGTGTTTCCAAATTCCATAAAACGTTTAGGGGCTCAAAGTGCTCAGTACACTCTTTAATATATTTTTTGAAGGGTGTAGTTTCCAAAATGGGGTCACTTTTTGAGTTTCCACTGTAGGGGTACGTCTGTGTCTCTTCAAATACAAAATGGTGCCTAAAAACAATTCTATCAAAATCTGCCTCCAAAATATGTATGTTGCTCCTTTCCTTCTGACTACTGCCACGTGCTTATAGAGCAGTTTACCACCACATATGGGGTATTTCTGTTTACTGCAGAATCAGAGTAATGTATATTGAGGTTTAGTTTGCTGTTAACCATTGCTGTGTTGCAAGAAAAAATGATTATTAAGAAAAATCTGCATAAAAATGAAATTTTGAAATTTTGCCTCCATTTTCCTTTAATTCTTGTAGAACACCTAAAGGTTTAGCAAAGTTTGTAACATCAGTTTTAAATAATTTGAGGGGTGTAGTTTCTAAAATGGGGTCATTTATGGGTGGTTTTCATTACGCAAGCCCCTTAAAATCACTTTATATCTGAATTGGTGCTTAAAAGATGGTTTGGGAAATTTTGTTGAAAATTTTGAAAAATTTTGAAAAATATATTGACTCAAATTTACCACTGTCATGAAGTACAATGTGTCACGAGAAAGCAATCTCAGAATGGCCTGGATAAGAAAAAGCGTTCCAAAGTTATTACCACATAAATTGACACATCTCAGATTTGCAAAAAATGGCCTGGGCAGGAAGGTGAAAACAGGTCCAGGGTAGAAGGGGTTAAAGGCAATCTGTCACCAGCGACCTCCCTGTCCAACTCTTTGCATACACAGGTGTTTCACCTGTTTAAAACCCTGTTTTTCTTTTGTTGATTCAAGGCTCCATTCCAGAATTATGATACATTTTCTTAATATGTAAATTAGTACTTTGGTACTTTGGTTTCACCATTGAGCTTGTTACACCCGAGCTTGTTACACCCAAGCTCTGCTTCTTTCTGTGATCAGCTTCTCCCTTGGGTACAGCAAGAGATCAGCGGTGTCTCCATCATTGCTACAAAGGCCTTATTTGCATATTAGGAAAATGTATCATAACTATGGAATGGAGCTTCTGATCAACAAAAGAAATACAGTGTTTTAATCAGGTGAACCACAGCTATGTCTTTATTGGATAGGGAGGTCACTGGTCATAGATTTTCTTTAACCCTTCTAGGTGCAGAGGTTGTTTTCATATTTGTGTTTTCATTTTTCACTCTCTGCCTTTCTGGGGCCATAACTTTTTTTTTTCTTTTTTTTTTTGGGGGGGGCAAGTTGCACTTTCTAATTCAATCATTTAATATTGCATACACTGTAGTGGGGAGATAGAAAATTATTTCAAATGGGGTGAAATTGGAGAAAAAAAAAAATTCTGCAGCAGTTTTATAAGTTTAGATTTTATGGCATTCCCTATGTGGTAAAATTGATCTGTTACTTTCATTCTCCAGGTCGATATAATTACCATACCATATATGTATATTTTTTCTTGTGTTTTAACATTGAAAAAAAATAAAAACCTTGACGATTTTTTTTTCTTTTTATTGTTGTATTCTGTGTGGGAAATTGGCCATTTTGATGTGTTTTTCTGTTTGCTATATAATTTTGGGGAAAAGAGGTGGTTTAACTTTTTATATTTCTTTATTTTTTAAAACATTTATTCTTTTTACACTTTTATATAGTTCTCATATGAAACTATAACAAACAATCATCAGATTGTTAGTCTCATAAACTCTAATACATTAGCATTGGTGCTCATGAGAATTTTACTATGTTCCTATAGAACCCTGCAACAGGCATGTTCATAGGAACTTATGTGTGGCAGCCTTCTGTCATTGCGGAATACAGAGGCTGCCACACATACACACTCTGACTTCCCCAATCCTTGCCGAGGGAGCCAGAGCACACCCAGAAGCACACAAATTTGGGTATTTGTGCCACCAGATACCATGGTCACGTTTGACCGTGGCATCTGAGGGTTGAAAGTTCATGATCAGCATTACCACCGGTCGTGGACATTAGGCCTGGGTGTCTGCTGTTTTAAAAAGCAGGCATCTTGCAGCTACAACACCCATTGCACTTGAAAGCACTATCTTTAAAGCCCCTCCAACATCATAGGTGTAGGCAGAAGAGGTTAAAGCTTTTGAGTACCACTGCAAAATCTGTAACAGGATTCCCCACCTGTCATGTGCTATTTTTTTTTTGCCCCCCCCCCCCTCAGTTACCAGAGTAAACACTTCTGCTGCTCCCCCTATATAAATGCCTCTAATTTTAATCTTATATGACGCTAAAATCAGGGTTCATTTCCCTTAACATAAAAGCAGTATTATAAAATATTCTCCATTCAAATTGTATTTTCCATATAATTTAGTGCTCCTAAAACTTGGTGTAATGTCTCCTGTCATAAACACTGTTCCTTCTGTGCTTTCTTTTCCTGCCATCTTAAATTCAAAGCTGTCATAGAGAATGCTTAGGGATACCTAAAATGTAATTTTCAAGCACCCATACTAAATTGAATTTGACTTGCTAAATGTGAACGCATTATTCTGTGTAAATTGGAATTGTGCAGGCTGAACAGGACCTTACATTTTAAATTTAAACATTAGATTTCTGACACCTTCCTGAAACATAAATTGTGTAGTTTTTGTTTTAGAAATTTCATTTTGGTAGAGAATTATATGTTAATGTATTTGTTTAATCAGAAATAGTATTCTATATAAGCCAATGTATATCTCTTTCTTCTGATGAACAGGTAAGCAAAATGATGTTTCAAAGAATATGTTTCCATAACAACCAGGATATGACTTTGAATCAAGGCTAAAGCCGGCAATTGCTTTGTTTCATGAATGTTACAAAGTTATTATATAAAACCAAGTGTAACCAAAATGTTCAAACTATCTTTGCTAGTGGTATAAGTGCATCTTTAATATAAAGTAATCAGTACTGAGATGGAGATACATTTTAATATATCCCTTAAAATCTGATCCAAATGGCCTTTCTGCAAGCAGGGGCAATCTAAATATAGAAATTGGCAAATAAGATTTTTAGATTTTCAATAGTTAGCCCAGATCATGGCTCACCATAGGTTGTAGTTTATGTTAGTCTACAGCATAGACAGTGGCTCGCAATGAAAATCAGAATGGGCCCTTATTACAGTACCAAGTTGTGAGGAATATGAGGAAACATACTGTAATGCCTGCCCATTTCCTGTCAGCTGGCAAAGGAAGCAGGCTCCTTGGGTGTCCCTGCTTCAAAACCTTCCAGTTTTTACATTTCCCACCTCCATTAGCCTAGCTGGAAGCAAGCACCACTGGCAGGATGACCGCCTGCTGGGGGGCTGAGCTCTTCTAGAACAAAAGAACTCCCTAGACATCATGGAACTGGAAGTTCATAAGGAATTTTGAAATGACCATACATCTCAGAAATACACTGGTTACGTCTTTGAGACCCTGGGACCAAAATGGATGTTCCCCAGGTCTTTGTTTGCTTATAGGATGCATGGAAGGGAAGATATGGAAAACTCCTCATAGGAACCAAGTAGCAGCACCGTGTTTGGTCTCCACATGCACCAGCTCTCCAGGTGGATCCATTGGCACCAGAACCATCTTCCTATGACCTTTTGATGAGGAGCTATGATACATAATGTGTTTTTACATTTCTAGCTGTCAGGCCAAAGGAAGAGGGAAGTGGGATCCTCCCAGGGGGAGGAGGAGTGATGAATATAACCACAGCGTGTAACATCAAGTTTCCACAAAAGGTTTTTTATTTCAACACACGGTTTAGCTTCTAGTGATGTTTCAGCATGCAGGCCTTTTTCTAACACTATGCCGCAGGTATGGAGGAAAAAAATAGGAATGGAAGGAATGGCAGACTGTATCTGAGATGAATGTGTAATCACATGTTTTTAGGAATGGCGCGTGTTGAAATAAAAAACCTTTTGTGGAAACTTGATGTTACACACTGTGGTTATATTCATTACTTAAGACAGGTTTGGAACCCTACCTACAGCTTTAACATAGTGTGTGACAAAGATTTCAAATGGAATGGGACCAAATACAACTGGGTTCTTTTTCTTCAAGACTCCAATAGCAGCATAGGCCACCTCTATGACATGTATACCCTTAGTCTTTATCAAGTGTTTCACGTGTCCAGTAGGCATACTGTAGATCACTGCCTGGCTAAAGGGAACAGCTGCACTAAAGAGGGCTGGATAAAGGTTGATGTAAGCCCCCCAACTTCTGGAACTCAGCCCTCTATTGGCCTCTGTCATAGCTATATATAGGAGAGGTGGCCATGAACAATGACCCTATCAATTGAAGAATCTTCTCAGCTGTATAGGATTGACACACAACTATCAGGGAATGTGAAAAGATTAGAGTCCCAGGGACGGTCAATATATACAATCTCCATATAAATAGTGACTGCCAGAGGCATATTAAGAACTGGCTTGTATGCTTTGGGAGGATAATGGAGGCATCAGGGCTCCTGCTCCTTGAGTTCTTCCTATAAGCAACCCATATGCATTACTGTGAAAATATTGCTCTGGGATGAATCTTGAACAAGTTATCTGCGGACATAGATTTATGAAATTGCTTATGGATCAATTTTCTAATATTTTGTCCAAGGCAATGTACCTCCAATGAGACATATATTGCAATGTATGTAGAGACATTTGAAGGTAGCATTTAAACTTCCAAACAGGTTGCAGGTAATTCATGTTTTCTACTCTTATAGCATACCAAGCATAATTCAGCAATATATTTGAAAACTGAGCTGCACAAAATGCCTTGGAGTTCATTAAGACAGACGAAGCTAAAGCTTTTTGAACATGTTTAACATTAGACAGCAGCTGACAAGGGAATTTAATAATTTAAGACCAAGAAGCCTAAATAATTGCTTAAAATCTCCAAATTATTTTGGCTACATTCTGAACAATTAACTGATAATATATATAAATATTTTACATATGCAAATGTGTTTTTCCTAAAAAGCCATGATTTTATTAAACCAATAAACTTTCAGTGAAATTACTTTATGCAAAATTAACTCATGGTGGCTTACGATAAAATTTCAAAAGCTTGTCTATGCTTTAATTAGGAGTATTTTAGGGGTTGTCCAAGTTACTGTATGTAAAAAAAAAATAAAGCACAGTAAATCTGATGGTAAGCAATATATATAAGGTAAGCAAGTTTTAGGTAAAATTAAAATATATGTACCTAGTTCTGCTCTGGTTTCTTTGTTTACATGCAGAGCTATGGAGGTGTGTAACAACGATCTGAGGTTTTATTCATGAATATTTGTGGGTGTCAACAAAGACTGCCTTTCCCTCCCCTGCTCTGCAAAAGGAGTGAATAAAATTACTACCCTGTTTGCAGTCTGACAGCTTGGTTACTTATGTTACACGTGTGGGACTACAAGTCCCAGCTGTATAGTACATAGGCGTTGCTCATACAACCAGTATCTTCCCCCTCCTGTTCTTGTGCAATGCACTGCAGACAGCAGAACAGTACATAGGAGATAACTCCTCCAATCTTTGTCAGCTCATTGTTTGCATGGGTGAGGAGGGAAAATCCTGTGCACAGCAGTGGCTGGAGATGAGAAAACCCTTAATTATATCCCAAAATGAATATAGTCCCCTGACCAGGTAAACTAGATTTCAGACCCTCTAAATAATAAAGACCCCAGACCATGACCCCCTAAAAAGCTGAATTCACTTCACAGTTGTCAATCCCCTACTGATCAGTAACTGATGATATTTCCTATTGATATGCTATCACGTTTTGTAGTAGGAGTACCTCTTTAACCTCTGAAAGGTACCTGTCCTCCAGTAACAGTATGCATTTACATACAAATAACTGTACTCCTAAATTTTTCTTCGTGGTAACTAATCATTTTTACCAAAAATGGTAGCTGCACGTGATACAAAGTGAAAGTAAGACTCCCAGGGACATGAGGTCACCCACAATGCTGTGCAGCCAGCCAACCAGCAGATCCCTATCCCTATAAAACCCTCATTCTGTGCAATCTCCATCATTGTCCTGTGACCTTTGCATAGGGAGAGACGTGGTAAGCGCTCATGCACTAGAGATAGTGTTGTGGGAAATGATTAAAAGAAGAATATTGGAGAGGGAGACTGCAGGGAGAGTACAAGGATAGTGCATGGAGAGTGTAGGGAGACCTATTCTGCATCAGTTGGATTTATTCCTACATTTACTTATTCCTACATTAGCCATAAACTGAGATAACTCAATACTAATAAGAGAGAAACCATTATTATTTCACTGCCAGCATGCCAGCCAATACCATCCAGTCTGCAACACTTAGTAGGGGCAGATCTTAATGATGACCATCCTCATCTTTTACTGGCTTTATTCTTCCCAAAAATCCTTCAAAGTCTCTATGTCCTAGAAAAGTCAGCAAGATGCAAAGATAGGAAGAGCTGGATGTTCTTGATTACATATTCTCATTGATATTAGATGATGTGGAAAAGGAGAAAAAAAGCAGATGGCAGAAAAAGGGCTGTAGAACAGAAGAGCGCTGGGGTTGGAGAAGTAGGCATGATTGAGCTGATTAATATTCAGTGTTTACCATCAAATAATCTGCAGGAGATTGAAGGCAAGAACATAAATAATTTGCATATTGTCCCCCATCTAACCAGCCAAACTCCATACCAGCAACAGCCCCTGTTTAAAGGTGCTGCACAGCCATTAACAATGAAAAAGTTGCTGAATCAAATCTTTCAAAACTTTGCTCATCTCTACCTTGGACCACTATAAATCTTAATCCAGAATTATGAATTGTATCACATGCAGAATGTTAGTAGCGTAGATAGAATATGGAGCAGCTGCATTTTTCATCTTCACCTTTATATCTCCATACAATAGAAGCAGATCTAAAGGGGATACCTTTTACTTTTAAAATGAACTTTAGTCCTGCAAATATTTTTATTTGCACTAAATGTGTATTGTATTTGTTTTATATCTGCCTGCTGCAATATAGATATGTTTTTGTGGTGTAAATTTGATGTGAAATAATAAAAATGTTTCCAGTGGACCCTGTTTTAATTCCCTGTGCCTTTGTTGCTTGAAAACTAAGAATATATATTATTTTGGAGAAATAAATTGTTGTTCTTCTTTTTATATTTTTTTCTGGTTGTAAAAAAAAGCAAACCCAAAATGTGCAATCTTTGTTATGCGATCGAACCTAAGCAGAATGAGAAATTGTGTTTTGTTTCTATCTGGGGATGACTATGGCCTGGTTCGAAGAAGCAATAAAGCCTTCACTAGGTTCAGTATCTGATGATGTACAGTGGCATGCTGCACCCTAGAGGCCATGCTTGTAAACTTATAGAAGTTAGAGAGACAATTTATGTGCATCACAAAGGGCCACGTGTTAGAACGTGCCAGTTTTATGATTAATCCTGTAAGACATGATGAAGTATTGTAAAGGATTGTTTTATTTTACATGGGGGTATATTTTATTACTCTTTTAGTAACTAGTATAGGATATATTGTTGCCAATACAGATATGCTATTAAAGGTCTTTAATATTGTTTGTAATATATGTTTGTGAGTTTTTGTAATGATTTATTCACTTGTTCTATTGAGAAGGCTAGTTTCAAATTCTCTAAACATTAACAGCCACATTGTAACACTTGGGTTTTGGCCCCAACACCCATATCCCTTGCAGTTCTACTCAATGAAAGATCCCTTTAATGCTATTATTTGATTCAGTAGAGCCACAAGAGCTCAGGGAGTAACATTTGGAATATTACCTATGAGTCACCTATAAATTGCACTTTCCTGAATAAGACCTTATCTTGCTTCTGGGAAAACCATAGAACGTAAGTTAGATCACTACCTCCAAAGTATTGTCCCAAATTTCCAAAGCATAAGAAATAAATGAATGATGGTATTTCACCCTCAAGAATGAGGTAATGGAGACATTATAGCAAATGGATCAGCTATCACACATGTACACTTATACTCTATTCTGTGAACATGGGATACAACCACCTTAAAGGGACTGTTTCCCCAGAAAGAGACCTAGCGCTTGAATATATTTTTTATATATTTTTTGGTGATTTTTTTTTTTTGTAATTTTCCTATAGTCTAAGTAGGCACTAAAATCTTTCCGCTATTACACTGACCACTAGACTAGAATGCTATGCCAATACTCTCTGCTTTGCACAGATTATACTTCAGCATAAACATCATTCTTATCACATGTAGGATTACATATAGGATTACAATGAAAGATAAAAGCACTGTTTAGATGAACACAAAATCCACCATTCACATTAGGTGATGGGCACTGCTTATCTATTCCTTCTTTGTGCAATGAACCCTGCACAGTTTTAAGAGCATTTCTAGACAGCTCTCCCATAAAATCAATTGAGCCCCCTTTAAACTATTTTGTCTGTCATCTGTGTGGCATGCTTACGATACAGATAAAACATATATAAAGTGCTTGAACAAGACTTAAGCCAGAGAAGATAGCTGTTGGCTGAAAAGCAGTTGCTCCTGATTTCCTCATACATGCCTTCTCAGCTTGGATGAGCAATAGAGTGTTGTAGGAAAATGGGAAGGAATATTCACAAGAACAAAAGCACCATGCAGTTGAAATTCATCTGCCCAATCCTTTTCTTACTGGATGTCAGCCATCTAGGAATGTCAGGAGGCCCCCATACACATTTGATTGTCAGTCTGGTTCAGTTGGCACATATATGAATGCTTGGCTTTAGGTTAGCTAAGCAGTCGTCTGTGATACAATGGAAAATAGTATATGATTGAAGTTTGCAAAATTCAGCATTCATTCATATTAAAGTGGTGCCACTAGAGATGAGCGAGAATGCTCGTCCGAGCTTGGTGCTCGTTCGAGTATTACGGTACTCGTAAGTGCTCGCTGCTCGGACGAGTATCTCGCCATGCTCGAGGAAATGGCAACTTCCGAATTGTGCATTTTTGGCGCCTATAAACTCAGCCAATCACAAGCCAGGAGACTCTGCGGTACACCCAGCATCACGTGGTGCCCTTACATGTCGATAGCAGGGGTTGGCTGGCCTGATCAGGTGACCCTGGAATATACTAGTGACTGCCCGCAGTGCTCGGCTCAGATGCTGTCTGGATGTCCTTAGGGATAGAGCTGCTGCGTTTCAGGGAGAGTGTTAGGGCCTTCATTTAGTTCTTTGTTAGGCAGGAGTGATCTCAAAAGAACCCAACAGCCCTTCTAAGGGCTACAAGACATTTTTTTGTCTCCTGGGTTGGCTAGCTGGCTGGCACTAGTAGTGCAGCTATCGCCAATATAACCCTTTTTTTTTATTGTTATATCTCAGTGATACAATTCCATTACATACAGCAGTGTGGAACCATTCTGTGTGTCACAGTTCAGCTGTCCACTCACTACAATCCGTATTTTCTGTCCAGGTGACACATTCTGTACGTCACTTAATCCAACAAGGTCTTTTGCTCTCACTTATGTAGCTTGATCACAAAAATCTCTGTGCGACATTTGTCTGGGTCGCAGTCAAAATAGCCACCGTCAGCAGGGTGTGAGTTAGGTCTATGATAGTTTCTGCACGTCACGTTCCAAAAAAAACAAAACTAAAAAAAAAATATAAAAAAAAATATATTAAAAAAATAGTTTTTTTGTTGTTTTATCTCAGTGATACGAATCCATTTCACACAGCTGCGTGGAACCATTCTGTGTGTCACAGTTCAGCTGTCCACTCACTACAATCCGTATTTTCTGTCCAGGTGACACTTTCTGTACGTCACTTAATCCAACAAGGTCTTTTGCTCTCACTTATATAGCTTAATCACAAAAATCTCTGTGCAACATTTGTCTGGGTTGCAGTCAAAATAGCCACCGTCAGCAGGGTGTGAGTTAGGTCTATGATAGTTTCTGCAAGTCACGTTCCAAAAAAAACAAAACTAAAAAAAAAATATTAAAAAAAAATAGTTTTTTTGTTGTTTTATCTCAGTGATACAAATCCATTTCACACAGCTGCGTGGAACCATTCTGTGTGTCACAGTTCAGCTGTCCACTCACTACAATCCGTATTTTCTGTCCAGGTGACACTTTCTGTACGTCACTTAATCCAACAAGGTCTTGCTCTCACGTAAATAGCTTGATCACAAAAATCTCTGTGCGACATTTGTCTGGGTTGCAGTCAAAATAGCCACCGTCAGCAGGGTGTGAGTTAGGTCTACGATAGTTTCTGCACGTCACGTTCCAAAAAAAACAAAACTAAAAAAAAAAATATTAAAAAAAAAATATATAAAAAAATAGTTTTTTTTTGTTTTATCTCAGTGTTACGAATCCATTTCACACAGCTGCGTGGAACCATTCTGTGTGTCACAGTTCAGCTGTCCACTCACTACAATCCGTATTTTCTGTCCAGGTAACACTTTCTGTACCTCACTTATATAGCTTGATCACAAAAATATCTGTGCGACATTTGTCTGGGTCGCAGTCAAAATAGCCACCGTCAGCAGGGTGCGAGTTAGGTCTACGATAGTTTCTGCACGTCACGTTCCAGAAAAAAAAAAACTAAAAAAAAACATAAAACAAAAAAATATGTAAAAAAAATAGTTTTTTTGTTGTTTTATCTCAGTGATACGAATCCATTTCACACAGCTGCGTGGAACCATTCTGTGTGTCACAGTTCAGCTGTCCACTCACTACAATCCGTATTTTCTGTCCAGGTAACACTTTCTGTACGTCACTTAATCCAACAAGGTCTTTTGCTCTCACGTAAATAGCTTGATCACAAATATCTCTGTGCGACATTTGTCTTGGTCGCAGTCAAAATAGCCACCGTCAGCAGGGTGTGAGTTAGGTCTACGATAGTTTCTGCACGTCACGTTCCAAAAAAAACAAAACTAAAAAAAAAATATAAAAAAAATATATAAAAAATAGTTTTTTTTTGTTTTATCTCAGTGTTACGAATCCATTTCACACAGCTGCGTGGAACCATTCTGTGTGTCACAGTTCAGCTGTCCACTCACTACAATCCGTATTTTCTGTCCAGGTAACACTTTCTGTACCTCACTTATATAGCTTGATCACAAAAATATCTGTGCGACATTTGTCTGGGTCGCAGTCAAAATAGCCACCGTCAGCAGGGTGCGAGTTAGGTCTACGATAGTTTCTGCACGTCACGTTCCAAAAAAAAAACTAAAAAAAAACATAAAACAAAAAAATATGTAAAAAAAATAGTTTTTTTGTTGTTTTATCTCAGTGATACAAATCCATTTCACACAGCTGCGTGGAACCATTCTGTGTGTCACAGTTCAGCTGTCCACTCACTACAATCCGTATTTTCTGTCCAGGTAACACTTTCTGTACGTCACTTAATCCAACAAGGTCTTTTGCTCTCACGTATATAGCTTGATCACAAAAATCTCTGTGCGACATTTGTCTGGGTCGCAGTCAAAATAGCCACTGTCAGCAGGGTGTGAGTTAGGTCTACGATAGTTTCTGCACGTCACGTTCCAAAAAAAACAAAACTAAAAAAAAAATATAAAAAAAAATATATATATATAAAAAAATAGTTTTTTTGTTGTTTTATCTCAGTGATACGAATCCATTTCACATAGCTGCGTGGAACCATTCTGTGTGTTCACAGTTCAGCTGTCCACTCACTACAATCCATATTTTCTGTCCAGGTGACACTTTCTGTACGTCACTTAATTAAACCAGACTGAACAAGTTTGTGGGTTTCAGTACAGCAGGCCCATTTATTTTTTGTTTTTTTATATAATACACTTATATACAGAAAATGTTGAACCCCAGGGTTAAGGGTCGAGGACGAGGGCGTGGGCGTGGGCATTCAATTACTGCAGGGGGCAGAGGCCATGGTCCTGGGCAGGGTGAGACAGTACCTGCTGATGAGGGAGCAGGGGAACGCCGCAGAGCTACACTCCCTAGCTTCATGTCTCAACTTACAGGGACACGTGGTAGAGGACTGTTGAAACCACAACAGTGCGAACAGCTGATTTCGTGGATTGCGGACAATGCTTCAAGTAATTTGTCCACCAGTCAGTCTTCCACGCAGTCCTCCCACGTTACTTTAAGGGAGCACTCCTCTGGCTCCTCCACCTCAACCTCCTTCCCCCCAGTCTGCCCCCTCCCAGGAAAATTTGGAATGCGATCCGGCATACTCTCAGGAACTGTTTTCTGGACCCTTCCCAGAGTCACAAACCACTTCTTAGGTTGCTGCTGACCTTGTTCCCGATGCCCAAGTTTTCCAACTGTCGCAGTCTGTGGGTGATGATGATGATGATCATGACAATGTTGACTTAGTGGAAGAAGTTTGTAAAGAGGTGTCAGACGATGAGGAGACACGGTTGTCAGACAGTGGTGAAGTTGTGGTCAGGGCAGGAAGTCCAAGGGGGGAGCAGACTGAGGGGGAGCAGACTGAGGAATCGGAGGATAACGAGGTGACTGACCCAAGCTGGGTTGATAAGCCGAGTGAAGACAGTGCTTCTGAGGCGGAGGCGAGTGCTGCACCAGAACAGGTTGGAAGAGGCAGTGGTGTGGCCAGAGGGAGAAGCAGGGCCAGAGCTGGTGCATCAGCAGCAACTGTTTCACGTAGTGAAGCTCCCGTGGCGAGGCCTAGATGTTCGCAAGTCTGAAGGTTCTTTAAAGAGGGGCCACTCATGTACTGCCCACACCGAGGATTGCGGGGCCTACCTCGGTCACGGTCTCTCAAACGTATTATGCCTCCTCCTCCGACGCCTCCTCCTCCACTGAATTACCATCCGTGGGCACGGTGCCTTCAGTCGGTAGCTCTAGGCGCAGCAGCAGTGCCGTGGGTAAGCGCCAGCAGGCGGTGCTCAAACTGCTGAGCTTAAGTGACAAAAGGCACACTACCCAAGAGCTGTTACAGGGCATCACGGCGCAGACCGATGTGTGGCTGGCACCGCTAAACCTCAAGCCAGGCATGGTTGTGTGTGACAACGGGCAAAACCTGGTGGCGGCTCTGCAACTCGGCAGACTGACACATGTGCCATGCCTGGCCCACGTGTTGAATCTAATAGTTCAGCGGTTCCTCAAGACATACCCCAATCTGTCTGATTTGCTCACCAAGGTGCGCCGCATCTGTGCGCATTTCCGCAAGTTGACCACAAATACTGCCACTCTCAGGGCAGCGCAGCTGCGCCTACAACTGCCCGCTCACCGACTGTTGTGCGACGTGCCCACGAGATGGAATTCGACATTAAACATGTTATCCAGAGTTTACCAGCAGCGCAGAGCGATTGTAGATTGCCAGATGTCAACTTCCACCAGAACTGGTAGTCAGGTCAGTCAGATTCCTCAAGTCTACAATGAGGAGTGGACGTGGATGTCTGATATCTGCCAGGTGTTGAGCAACTTTGAGGAGTCAACACAGATGGTCAGCGGCAATGCCGCCATTATCAGCCTCACCATCCCGCTGCTTTGCCTGTTGAAAAACTCACTGCTCAGCATGAAGTCGGATGCTTTGTGCTTGTCACAAGAGACGGTGGAGGAAAATATGTAGCTTGATAGCCAGAGCACCCTCCGGTCTGTTTCTCAGCGCGTATCGGAGGAGGGGGATGAGGATGAGGAGGAAGAGGAGAAGA
The DNA here is from genome assembly GCA_900303285.1 of Rhinella marina. Taxonomy (NCBI): domain Eukaryota; kingdom Metazoa; phylum Chordata; class Amphibia; order Anura; family Bufonidae; genus Rhinella; species Rhinella marina. Next base: position 25,201 of record ONZH01021770.1, read on the forward strand.
ATGTCTGCGAGACAGAAGAGGGTACCAGTGCTCAGTCCTTCTTAACTCTTGAGCGTGTATGGGCTGAAGAGGAGGAGGAGGAGGAAATGGAGAGTCAGGCCAGTGAGGAGAGGGAATTCTTGCGTGTTGGGACTCTGGCGCACATGGCAGACTTCATGTTAGGCTGCCTATCCCGTGTCCCTCGTGTTAGAAGCATTTTTTCAAACACCGATTACTGGGTGTTTACTCTCCTGGACCCACGGTACAAGCAGAACCTTTCCACTCTCATCTCTGCAGAGGAAAGGAATCTGAGAGTGAATCAATATCAACAGGCCCTGGTGCACAAGCTGAAACAATCCTTCCCATCTGACGCCGCTAGTGGCAGAGGGCATGGTTCTGTGGGCCAAGTAGCGGGGGAGAGGAGGCGAGCAGGCAGCTTGTCCAGCACTGGCAGGGGAACGCTCTCCAAGGCCTTTGCCAGTTTTATGTCACCCCAGCAAGACACTGTCACCTGTCCCCAGTCTAGGCAGAGTAGGGGGGAGCTGTACAGAAAGATGGTGAGGGAGTACCTAGCTGACCATACCAACGTCCATAGCGATCACTCTGCTCCATACAACTACTGGGTTTCAAACCTGGACACGTGGCCTGAACTGGCGCTGTACGCCTTGGAGGTGCTGGCCTGCCCTGCCACTAGCGTGCTGTCAGAGCGGGTATTCAGTGCATCTGGTGGCGTCATCACCGATAAGCGTACACGCCTGTCGACTGACAGCGATGACAGGCTGACGCTTATTAAAATGAACAAAGCCTGGATTTCACCGGAATTCAAATCTCCTCCGGGGGAAAGCAGCTAAAGATTTAAATAACTTATGTATTCGATTCCTCTTCTCTACTCCTCCTACTCCTCCTCCTTGTCGTCTTTGCCTAACGCTGACCAAAAAAACACTATTTTTTAGAGGTCCAACTGGCACTCTTTTACCACAATTTTTCTGGAGGTCCACCTACAGGCCCTCTCTCCAAACAATTTTTCCAGAGGTCCAGAGGTTCCAGAGGTCCAGAGGTTTTTCCAGAGGCCCTCTCTCCAAACAATTTACATCTTTTTCCTATCTTTCTCTCTCTCCAAACTATTTTTCCGGATAGCTGCCATATACGGTATTAAACTGAGAAGAATACATAGAACACATGCCACACTTGATCGAGCTGATAATTTACAACTGTACCGGTTGACGCTACATTTTTAAGTTAGGGTCCTGCATCGTCATTCGAACTCCATCCGGCTGTTGTCACCACCACACACGCTAGCCCAGGGGGCACTCCTCTGGCTCTTCCAGCGAAACCTCCTTCCCCCCAACTACAGGCCCTCTCTCCAAACAATTTACCTGGGTAGGGGACGTATTAGATATTGTGCTGATTTTTATTTGGTTCTTCTTTTAATTGCCTCCTGTGATAGACGGGAATCGAACCCGGGTCAACTGCTTGGGAAGCAGCTATGCTCACCACTTTACCACCAACAGCCACAGCAACTGATAAGAACAGATACTAAACTTGATATCAGCCAACATTTCGACAATCGATAACCCGAAACGGGTCCGCCGTCTAGCCCGGCGTTCGGCCACCCTGAACATTTCACATACTCTGACCGAGTCTGACCCTGGGGCCGCTCATGTACTGCCCACTTGGAGGATGCTTCACCTCCTGCTACCTCAGTCTAACTCGGTCACTCTGTTGTCACCGCCATGCTGCGTCTGGCTAAATTTTTGGTTGGCTCACCTGCTACCTCATGTAACTTGGTCACTTGTTGGTATCACCGCCATGCTGTGTCAGGCTTATGCCTGCATCGTGTGGCTGGGGATAGGAGAGCAGTGCCAGCATGGGCATGGATGGATGGATGACACTTTTCTTCCGCAGTGTATTCACCTTACCCTTTATCATTGCCAGACAACAGTTAGTGAAAAAGTAATTGGCAATGATGAAGAAAATGTAACGGTGCAGTGGACCGTCTGTGACACAAAACCTATATATTCCCACCATGCCAGCCATGGGTTGTACATTAACTAATAACAGGGAAAAAAATATTTTACAGGAGGGTCAACCGCAGACACTCCTAAACAATTTTACATGAGGGAGTGTCTCCCCGTCTGCCATCGTGTTCGGTCAGGCTGTCAGTAGGTACACCACCTCTGTCGTCCGCAGAAGCGGCCACTATGAGGAAGGCCACGGCGAGAACATCCCCTTTTCAATTGAGAGCAAGTGTAGAATTGTAGGAGGATGACACTTTTCTTCCGCAGTGGATTCACCTTACCCTTTATCATTGCCAGACAACAGTTAGTGAAAAAGTAATTGGCAATGATGAAGAAAATGTAATGGTGCAGTGGACCGTCTGTGACGCAAAACCTATATATTCCCACCATGCCAGCCATGGGTTGTACATTAACTAATAACAGGGAAAACAAATAAAATATTTTACAGAAGGGTCAACTACAGACACTCCTAAACAATTTTTTAGGAGGGTCAACTTCGGACACTCCAAAACAAATTTTTTGGAGGCTCGCCTACAGACATTTGAATGCTACCTCAAACTAACTTGGTCACTTGTTGGTGTCACTACGCTGTCACCATGATGTGTCAGGCATATGACTGTGTCGTGGGGAGGGGGATAGCACAGCAGTGCCAGCATGAGCAGTGATGTCACCTGCAGGCGGTGATGGACCTTCGTTGCACCTAGTTGGGTGCTTCCCTAACATGTGATGGGTATTTGCCTTGCTTTCTTGGTCTGGGTGACCACAATTGCCATGAGGGTAACCACCAGGCTGTTGCCTGAGAATTTGGGGTAATGGTGGGATTAGGCAGCCTCAGAGGCACCCATGCATGCGGCCCCTGCTGTTTCCTGTCCATTTCCGTGGTGTTTCCATCATTTTCTGAGGTTTCCAGATTTTCACCCAGCCTTCCCTAGGCAGAGCCTTGGTCCCCTGCAAAAATGCTCGAGTCTCCCATTGACTTCAATGGGGTTCGTTATTCGAAACGAGCACCCGAGCATCGGGAAAAGTTCGACTCGAATAACGAGCAGCCGAGCATTTTAGTGCTCGCTCATCTCTAGGTGCCACTTTAAATTGATATTTATATTGCTGAAAACAGGAGTATATTCAGTTTACTAATATATTTTTATTAGGGCACCTACATCATTGTCCACCGCTGTGCAACACAGGACACTTACCTACTATAGCTGGTTCTGATATAAGCATAGTGATCTGGCCCTGTTATGGCTGCTCATGGAGGGCCACAGGACTACACCAGCCATCAGAGGCCTCCATTGAGTAACATTGCACATATAGGAAACCAGCACATGCACAGAAACATCAGTATGTTCAGTTCAGTGGAGGCTAAACAAAGTGTTGCTTCTAGCATATTTGTTTTATGCCATACTATATAAAATACTCCACTTTCTAATACATAGCAAAACATATATAGCAATTACAAAATACATTTCACACATTTCAGTAACTGTCTAGGAGTAATTTATTTCCAGTTTTCAGCCTCTGTTTCCCTCCTTCTGCAACAAAAACTCACTTTATTGTTCTGGTTTATTGTTAAGCAGTTGTGCCAAGTTTTAAGGCTATTCTATATTCACAGGACATGGGCTCATTCAGATGACCGTATGAATGGGTCTGCATTAGAGATGAGCGAGCATGCTCGTCCAAGCTTGGTGCTCGTTCGAGTATTAGGGTACTCGTAAGTGTTCACTGCTCGGACGAGTATCTCGCCATGCTCGAGGAAATGGCATCTCCCGCATTTTGAATTTTTGGCGCCTATAAACTCAGCCAATCACAAGCCAGGAGACTCTGCGGTACACCCAGCATCACGTGGGGCCCTTACATGTTGATAGCAGGGGTTGGCTGGCCTGATCAGGTGACCCCGGAATATACTATTGACTGCCCGTAGTGCTCGGCTCAGATGCTGTCTGGATGTGGTTAGGGACAGTCTACTGCGTTTCAGGCAGAGTGTTAGGGCCTGGATTTAGTTCTCTGTAAGGCAGGAGTGATATCGAAAGAACCCAACAGCCCTTCTAAGGGCTACAAGACAATTTTTTTTGTCTCCTGGCTGGGCTGGCTGGCACTAGTAGTGCAGCTATCGACATATAATTCTTTTTTTATTGTTTTATCTCAGTGATACAAATCCATTTCATACAGCAGTGTGGAACCATTCCGTGGTCCTGGGCAGGGTGAGACAGTACCTGCTGATGAGGGAGCAGGGGAACGCCGCAGAGCTACACCGCCTAGCTTCATGTCTTAACTTACAGGGACACGTGCAGGGGTGTAGCTATAGGGGGTGCAGAGGTAGCAGTCGCTACCAGGCCCAGGACCCTGAGGGAGCCCAAAGACCCTTGTGCCGCATAAGAAGACACACAGAACACTAAGGGAAGGGGGGCCCAAGCTGAACTCTTGCACCAGGGCCCATGAGCCTTTAGCTACGCCCCTGGACACGTGGTAGAGTACTGTTGAAACCACAACAGTGCGAACAGCTGATGTCGTGGATTGCGGACAATGCTTCAAGTAATTTGTCCACCAGTCAGTCTTCCACGCAGTCCACCCACGTTACCCAAGGGAGCACTCCTCTGGCTCCTCCACCTCAACCTCCTTCCCCCCAGTCTGCCCCCTCCCAGGAAAATTTGGAATGCGATCCGGCATACTCTGAGGAACTGTTTTCTGGACCCTTCCCAGAGTCACAAACCACTTCTTAGGTTGCTGCTGACCTCGTTCCCGATGCCCAAGTTTTCCAACTGTCGCAGTATGTGGGTGATGATGATGATGATCATGACAATGTTGACTTAGTGGAAGAAGTTTGTAAAGAGGTGTCAGACGATGAGGAGACACGGTTGTCAGACAGTGGTGAAGTTGTTGTCAGGGCAGGAAGTCCGAGGGGGGAGCAGACTGAGGGGGAGCAGACTGAGGAATCGGAGGATGACGAGGTGACTGACCCAAGCTGGGTTGATAAGCCGAGTGAAGACAGTGCTTCTGAGGCGGAGGCGAGTGCTGCACCAGAACAGGTTGGAAGAGGCAGTGGTGTGGCCAGAGGGAGAAGCAGGGCCAGAGCTGGTGCATCAGCAGCAACTGTTTCACGTAGTGAAGCTCCCGTGGCGAGGCCTAGATGTTCGCAAGTCTGGAGGTTCTTTAAAGAAAGTGAGGATGACCGACGGACTGTGGTGTGCAACCTGTGCCACACCAGGATCAGCAGGGGTGCCACCACTACTAGCCTAAGCACCACCAGCATGCGCAGGCATATGAGTGCTAAACGGTGGAGGAAGATACGTCGCTTGATAGCCAGAGCACCCTCCGGTCTGTTTCTCAGCGCGTATCGGAGGAGAGGGATGAGGATGAGGAGAAAAAGGAGGAGAATGTCGGCGAGACAGAAGAGGGTACCAGTGCTCAGTCCTTCTTATCTCTTGAGCGTGTATGGGCTGAAGAGGAGGATTTGGAGGAGGAGGAGGAGGAGGAGGAAATGGAGAGTCAGGCCAGTGAGGAGAGGGAATTCTTGCATGTTGGGACTCTGGCGCACATGGCAGACTTCATGTTAGGCTGCCTATCCCGTGACCCTCGCGTTAGAAGCATTTTTTCAAACTTCGATTACTGGGTTTTCACTCTCCTGGACCCACGGTACAAGCAGAACCTTTCCACTCTCATCCCTGCAGAGGAAAGGAGTATTTGAGTGAATCAATATCAACAGGCCCTGGTGCACAAGCTGAAACAATCCTTCCCATCTGACGCCGCTAGCGGCAGAGGGCATGGTTCTGTGGGCCAAGTAGCGGGGGAGAGGAGGCGAGCAGGCAGCTTGTCCAGCACTGGCAGGGGAACGCTCTCCAAGGCCTTTGCCAGTTTTATGTCACCCCAGCAAGACACTGTCACCTGTCCCCAGTCTAGGCAGAGTAGGGGGGTGCTGTACAGAAAGATGGTGCGGGAGTACCTAGCTGACCATTCCAACGTCCGGACCGATCACTCTGCTCCATACAACTACTGGGTTTCAAAGCTGGACACGTGGCCTGAACTGGCGCTGTACGCCTTGGAGGTGCTGGCCTGCCCTGCCACTAGAGTGTTGTCAGAGCGGATATTCAGTGCAGCTGGTGGCGTCATTACCGATAAGCGTACACGCCTGTCAACTGACAGCGCTGACAGGCTGACGCTTATTAAAATGAACAAAGCCTGGATTTCACCGGAATTCAAATCTCCTCCGGGGGAAAGCAGCTAAAGATTAACATTACTTATGTATCTGATTCCTCTTCTCTACTCTTCCTACACCTCCTCCTCCTTGTCGTCTTTGCCTAACGCTGACCCTAAAAACGTAATTTTTTAGAGGTCCAACTGGCACTCTTTTACCAGAATTTTTCCGGAGGTCCACCTACAGGCCCTCTCTCTAAACAATTTTTCCGGAGGTCCACCTACAGGCCCTCTCTCTAAACAATTTTTCCTGAGGTTTACCTACAGGCCCTCTCTCTAAACAATTTTTCCGGAGGTCCACCTACAGGCCCATTCTCCAAACAATTTTTCCGGAGGTCCACCTACAGGCCCTCTCTCCAAACAATTTTTCCGGAGGTCCACCTACAGGCCCTCTCTCCAAACAATTTTTCCGGAGGTCCACCTACAGGCCCTCTCTGTAAACAATTTTTCCAGAGGTCCACCTACAGGCCCTCTCTCCAAACAATTTTTCCGGAGGTCCACCTACAGGCCCTCTCTCTAAACAATTTTTCTTTGCACCTAGTTGGGTGCTTCCCTAACATGTGATGGGTATGTGCCTCGCCTTTCTTGGTCTGGGTGAGCACAATTGCCTTGAGGGTAACCACCAGGCTGTTGCCTGAGAATTTGGGGTAATGGTGGGATTAGGCAGCCTCAGAGGCATCCATGCATGCTGCCCCTGCTGTTTCCTGTCCATTTCCGTGGTGTTTCCATCATTTTCTGATGTTTCCAGGTTTTCACCCAGCCTTCCCTAGGCAGAGCCTTGGTCCCCTGCAAAAAATGCTTGAGTCTCCCATTGACTTCAATGGGGTTCGTTACTCGAAACGAGCACCCGAGCATCGGGAAAAGTTTGTCTCAAATAACGAGCACCCGAGCATTTTAGTGCTCGCTCATCTCTAGTCTATATCCATTCTGCAATTTTGCTAAACTGGAGCAGACCGATTCATATCAATGGGGCCGCAAAAGATGTGGACAGCACATGGCACTGCAGTAAGAAACACAGCTAAGCACACAGGCAGACGGTCAGCCATGTTTCTATGTAGCAGGATGCAGCAGTACTATCTAAGATAGTACCATGCTTTTTTTTCTATATATCTATTTTCCATGTAGAAATGCTTTGTTTTGCTAAAACTTTAATGCTTTAATGTAAGGAAAATTAAGAGAAATATAAATGAGGAGAAAGATGATGCCATTCTTAAGATGAAAGGGTAGATAGATACGCAGATCATTAGATAAGGTACTCTATAAAGATGTAAGCAGGTAGGACTAAACGTTCTTCATTAATAAGGAGATTTAACAGACAAAACAAAAATTCTACTTAGAGGACAGGCTACAAACAATAGGCAACATCAAGTCAGAGAACTGATCTTCCAAAAATTGAGAACTGCTGCTACAAGAATTAAATCAGTAGAATTTGACTGGAAACCAAATATTTCTAAAATAAAATAAAAAAATCACAAATAAGTACAAGAAAACCAGAAAAAAGTAAATGTCTATAAGGCTACTTTCACACTAGCGTTTTAAAATTCCGGTATTGAGTTCCGTCATAGGGGCTCAATACCGGAATAAAACACTTCAGTTTTGTCCCCATTCATTGTCAATGGGGACAAAACTGAACTGAAGACAACGGAATGCTCCTGAAAGCATTCCGTTCCGTCTTCAGACCGGAGAACAAACTGCAGCATGCTCCGGTTTGCTCTCTGGTCCAGGCATCCGCACCAAGACGGATCCGGAATGACCCCCAATGCAAGTCAATGGGGGTGGATCCGTCTGGTGTGACCACAATGGTAACCGGATCCGCCCTCCATTGACTTTCAATGGAGTTCATGACGGATCCGGCTACACATACACACATACAGACATAGACATACACATAAACATACACAGACATATACACATACAAATACACATACATACTTACATGCACCCCGGCAGGTCTTCAGAGCGTCGGAGGGACAGGACGGGGCGCACAGGTGACGATTCCACCAGGCACCCAGCAGAGGGCGCTGTGGGGAATCGTCACCTGTGCGAGCCGTCCTGTCCCTCCGACGCTCTGAAGACCTGCCGGGAGCATGTAAGTATGTATGTGTGTTTGTCTGTGTATATGTGTGTGTATGTTTATGTTTATGTATGTACTGTGTGACATGTGTGGGGCCGGAGCGCGGTTCCGGCTCTACACATGTCACTGCGGCAGGCCTGATCCAGCAGCACCCTTCACCTGCCGGATCAGGCCTGCCGCTAGTGTGAAAGTAGCCTAAGTGCACAAGCCTCAGACAGTAGGGGGTCAGATACCTTGGAGATCACATATTCTAACAGACAAAGGATCATTCAAGCAAAAAATGCTTCATTTAGACAAAATCCAGAAACTCATTTTTGCTTACTTTACCCCTAAAGACAAGAGAAAACAAATGTATTATTCTACACTGATCAACCCTTGGCCTGGCACACAGCCACCGCAAGCTCTATAAACCAAATCAAAGTGCAAATAAAATACACAGAAAATGTGGGGTTTCATCACACACAACATAAATCTGACTCCTGGTGTTTTATGTTTAAATATTTTAAACCCTTACCCAATACTCTCAAATAATGGTTTGTCTTGGGAAGTTACTTCATGTAATTAAAGGAAAGATTTCAAAGAGATCTTTGTGACAAAGAGTCAAATGACAAAGTAATTAAAGAATTACACAAACTGATATGTTAATGTATTTTAGCTTTGCAGGAAATACAATATACAATACTTGAACTGCAACAAGAAAATACAAAGCTTGAGCAAAAAAACTGCAAATCTAAAAACACAAAGGACAAAATTACAGATGTAGCAGAATTAAAAGGAACTGTGATAACACGTGTCATTGTGTTAAATCATGACAAAAGCATTTGAAAACCATTCAAAGAGTCAAATAACATATTCCTGCCATTGTTTACCGGACACATATGTAGGCCACTCTTTTTAGCTCTACTACATCTTGGCTATTGAAAATGCACTAAAATTATGGCACAATTGAGACAAAAAGCAGGTATATAGTCTTTGAACCACATTTAGACAGTGTTTTTCCTTGTCTAATAGACAATTATCCACCATGAACCACTTTGATAAATCTGGTGCAGAAGTTTACACTGTCCACATATTAGTATTAGTAAATCTGCCTCACTTTCTCTATACCTGGAGGAGGGAAGTGTAGGCAAAATTACAGCCTAGATGCTTATATGTCAAATATGCCCCTATAGTGGGGACAGAGCCAGCCAGCAATCAACAACATGAATATGCAGCCAACAATGAACAACAAGCAGTGTCACAATGTCACAATGTTCTTGTCAGGCTGGGATAATCAGACAACAGAGGAACATGAGCCCTGAGCTTACCCCAAACTCTATCCCTGCCTATTGCCCCACCCACGCTAAACCGTGGGGCGAAAACCACGATGACTACGATATACACTGACTAAGGTGCAGGGGATGGGAGACAAGAGACAGAAAAACAAACACGGAAGAATAGTCAATATGGCCGAGTCAAAACCAGGAAGGTACGTCAATAAAGAGTAGTCAAAAACAAGCCGAAGTCAAAACCAACCAGCAGCGAAGTACAAAGGGATGAGGCAGAGGCGATGGTTTCATAACACAAAGCAAGGTCAGAACTGCAGAAAATAAACCACTAGGATAGCTGGTGCAGAGAAACTCAAACACTGGCAAATATGATGGTGATTGCAAGGTTTAAATGGAGTCCCACCCCCATAGGTGAAAGGGAGGAGAGACTCCTGAGCACAGAATTAACCCTTAGTAGGTGACCAAGTCTGAATAGCATAGCAAGTAGATTAAACTGCTCGCGTTCTCCGGCGTGAACCTAGTGACCGAGAATGCGAGCGAGCTTGCGCACCCGTCGCGTCCTTGGCATTCTCAAACGTGGTGCGCGCTCCCTGCCTGGAACGTGCACAAATTCCAAGAGACCGTCGATGGGAGGAGGAGCCTGACAGGAGAGGGGCGGAAGCCTGGGCACGGGCGCCATGACCGCCAGTCCTGACAGTTCCCATACTGTTTTTTAATTGAGTCAGTTAGGAAATACCTTATTAAAAGGCAACACTTCTCAGAAAAAAAATAGGTTAGTTTCCTGTGCAATTGAACAAAACAGCAGTAATTAATGAACCAAATTTTATAAAAAGGTTTAAAGGTACAACCTCCATCAAAAGCAATATTAAGTTTCAGAACAAGTGACCTGGCTAGCAAAAGTCTGCACTACAAAAATTTCTTAACTGTAAGCTAATTATGTCATCCTTGACCCCCCAAAAAGGAATATACCTAATTATTTCATGAAGAAATTCAATACAGAGGTGGCAGCTAAAATCAGCTATAATAATCATAACTCTGGTCAAAATACTTCTTTATAATGCATCACCAAACACATGACAATGCCTAAATAAGTAAATTGCAAGCCTTCTCGTGAAAGAACTGAAAGGCAATATTGGGCCTCATTTATAAAAAATGGCCTAGATACCCATAACAACCAATCACAGTGTGACTTTAAATTAAAGCTGAGCTCTGGCTGGATACTTTTTATCTTAGACATTTTTTTATTAACTTGGGCTTAATATAATAGAAACCCTAAGCCTTAAACCCATGCAAGCCAAACTAAAAACACCATGGAAAGGTCATCTTCAATTAAAAAAAAAAACAAACTTAAATTTCATATGCTTCACAATAAAGCAGAAATAAAAAATGATCAAGTTAAAAGCAGGAGGGAGCCTCCTGCCTAATGCAGAGAAATGCAAAGCAGAGACTTTGGGAAGATCAAGACCCTGCTCAACATTTTCTAGAAAATTTAGGAAACAAAGCAGTTCTAATCCATAATATAGCAACCAGTCATAGGTTCAGCTTCTGCTATGCAGTCAAGCTCATTACAAGGTATATAGACACAAAAAGAGTTTCTACATAATCAGCAGCTGGAATATTCAAGGCCCAAATGCTTCAGGCTTTGGCTGCAAAATAAACGAGCTAGACTTCAATCCAAGACTGCAAAACATTGATATACAGTGCCTTGCAAAAGTATTCGGCCCCCTGGAACTTTTCAACCTTTTGCCACATTTAAGGCTTCAAACAAAAAAATCTAACATTTTAAATTTTCGGTGGAGAATCAACAAGTGGGTCACAATTGCGAAGTGGAACGAAATTTATTGGATCATTTAAACTTTTTTTGTAATAATAAAACTGAAAAGTGGGGCGTGCAAAATTATTCGGCCCTCTTGCATTAATACTTTGTGGCGCCACCTTTTGCTGCGATTACAGCTGCATGTCGCTTGGGGTATGTCTCTATCAGTTTTGCACATCTAGAGACTGAAATTCTTGCCCATTCTTCCTTGCAAAACAGCTGGAGCTCTTTGAGTTGGATGGAGAGCGTTTGTGAACAGCAGTTTTCAGCTCTTTCCACATTTTCTCAATTGGATTCAGGTCTGGACTTTGACTTGGCCATTCTAAGACCTGGATACGTTTATTTTTGAACCATTCTATTGTAGATTTTGCTTTACGTTTGGGATCATTGTCTTGTTGGAAGATAAATCTCTGTCCTAGTCTCAGGTCTTTTGCAGACTCCAACAGGTTTTCATCCAGAATGGTCTTGTATTTGGCTCCATCCATCTTCCCATCAAATTTACCCATCTTCCCTGTCCCTGCTGATGAAAAGCAGTCCCAAACCACGATGCTGCCACCACCATGTTTGACAGTGGGGATGGTGTGTTCAGGGTGATGAGCTGTGTTGCTTTTATGCCAAACATATCGTTTTGCATTGTTTCCAAAAAGTTTGATTTTGGTTTCATCAGAGAACCTTCTTCCACATGTTCGGTGTGTCTCCCAGGTGGCTTGTGGCAAACTTTAAACAAGACTTTTTATGGATATCTTTGAGAAATTGCTTTCTTCTTGCCAATCTTCCATAAAGGCCAGATTTGTGAAGTGTTGGACTGATTGTTGTCCTATGGACAGACTCTCCCACCTCAGCTCTAGTTCTCTGTAGTTCATCCAGAGTGATCATGGGCCTCTTGGCTGCATCTCTGATCAGTCTTCTCCTTGTTTAAGATGAAAATTTAGAGGGACGGCCGGGTCTTGGTAGATTTGCAGTGGTCCTGCCTGGTTTTCATGATGCTCTCTGTGCTTTAAACAGAACCCTGAGACTATCACAGAGCAGGTGCATTTATACAGAGACTTGATTACACACAGGTGGATTCTATTTATCTTCATCAGTCATTTAGGACAACATTGGATCATTCAGAGATCCTCAATGAACTTACTGAAATTAAATGGGCCAAATAATTTTGCACGCCCAACTTTTCAGTTTTATTATTACAAAAAAAGTTTAAATGTTCCAATAAATTTTGTTCCACTTCACAATTGTGACCCACTTGTTGTTGATTCTTCACCAAAAATTTAAAATGTTATATCTTTTTGTTTGAAGCCTGAAATGTGGCAAAAGGTTGGCCGAATACTTTCACAAGGCACTGTACAAACCCAATTGGAAACAGATTAAACTGGACAAATATCTGGAACCCACTGGATATAGGAAAATCTTAAATCTGCCCTAAAAAATAAAAAACATCAAGCAGAGAAACAATAATATATTTGAAGCAGACACATACTATAATAGTGTGCACACAGACTGTCAGAAACACATCTGTGTGGCTTATGACCTCTCTACAGTAGTCGAGGGTGACACATTTGATTTACATAGACACGGCAAGGTTTCTCTTAAACAGAAGTTTACTTAAATCAATGTAATATTTATATGGCTTAGTGCAGCTAGAAATGGGTAAATTGCCCAATATTTGGCTAAAAAATTTTATAAAAATTTATATATAACAGTCTGAGGTATCCTAATGCTCAATTTGTCTCTATTGTCTCTTACTTTTTTATTTTGATTTTTGTTTAATAATTCTCTCCTTTTTAAATTTGAGTAGAATCACCAGAAATTCAGATTCAAATCCCCTTAAACTTTTTACAATATTTGGGTACAGTCTAATCAGTTTAGAATTGAGTCACTCATCTGTAGTTGTAGCCTTTCAGATAGAGTATAAACTCAGTGTCCAACTGTGGTTCATTGGGTCCCCCAGGAAATTATTCTTGAAGCCCAACCCCTATATCATCTAATAGGTTTTGATTTAAATAGACCATAGTGACAAGTTATTGGCTTCACATGCAACATCAAGGGAGTCATTTATTATCCAGAAATATGCCTATATTAGGCATATTTCTGGTGAATATTGTGGTGCAAAGGTTATTTGCGATGCAATCTGAATTTTCCCCACTCACACCAGGTCTAGAAAACTGTGCCTGGTGTGAGAGGGAGGGGACTGGCTGTCAGGCCTGTTAGTCCAGTGGTCCGCACCAGCCCTGCTCCCCCTACCCGCAGGCATGGATGCCGGGCTCTCTCTTTCCCTCCTGCTGCCATGTGCCGTGCTGACAAGTGTAGGCAGCAAGTAGCTTAACTGCTGCACCTGTACTCCCTGTAGAGTTTACTTCCTGCTGGAGACTTGAACTGTTTGTTAGGGCTGGCGTGGGTGTGTCTCTCCTCCCTTGTGAGGCAGCACAGACATGCCCTCTGTCTTACCAGCCTAAAGCTGGATTGCAGGAAGTATTTAAAGGTGCTTCCTACCCCAGGAAGATGCCTGAGAAATTCATGGTCACTAGCTTGTCTTAGTTCCTTGTGTGAAGGTATTTTTAAGTTTTGCTTTGCTGTGTACCAGACCCTGCTTTTGGATTTATCGGATTTTGCTTTTTTACCGCCTGCTTCTGACCCCTTACTTTGATTATGGACCTTGCTTGATTGCTGCCTTCCCTGACCCCGGACTTCCTTACCACGTACTTCCCCTTGGTGCTTGTACCGCTGTTTCCGACCCCCTGATCAGCTGCCACTGACTCGGGGACTGCTCTGGAGGCTCTAGTTAAGACCAGGTAGTTGCTTAGCCACATCCCTCCAGAGTATAGCCAGTCAGCTGTACAGTGGGTCCACACCCGCTTGCATAACAAGGTCTATCTCATTCGTTAATTTGTCTATGCTTGTTTTAGGCTTAGAAAATGGTCTTAATGTAAGCCAGCAGGAAGCTGGTTTACATTTCGACTGGTGCTTAATACACTAAAGTTATGTGGAGTTCTATGCCTCTTTGTAACTTCAGTGGATCCACTGCCAGATATAGGGGTTATTGAGGCCGGCATCTTAAACGCTGGTCTCAACAAATCAGCCTCCAGATGTGTTCTGGTGGGCCAGTCTGACACTGCATAAACCTACATGTAATATTGTGGCAGAAAGCTTGGTTGTTACAAACACAGAATTTTGTGTGCATGTGGTTTGATGGTTACTAATAGCAATGAACTGTCTCTTGGTGCAGTTTGTTAAATAACTCCATTAGTTTTTTTTATAACAATGAGGGTACAGCCACGCAGTTTTTTCCAGAAAGTTTTGAAGGAGATTTTCCTGCAGCCAAATTCAGAAGAGGATCAGACAATAGGATCCTTTATATTCCTATTTAAATCTACTTCTGACTTTTACTGAAAAACCTGCAGGAAAATCTGCTACAAAACCTTCTCCATAAACCTCAGTGTGAAAGTACCCTAACAGAGAAGTTTCTTTTCTGTTTAAGCAGTTGCCAACAATAATATGGCACTTCATATACTCTATAGTTGTCATTAGTATCAGGAGAGTTTCATGATTCCACAAGCAATTGCTACTCTTTATACTTTACACACAAGGTGCTTCTACCTGGCGGTTGCCAATGGCAATTGGACTATTTCCACACTCTGTCGACACACAACATACATCACAAGCACACAGAGGTCCTAGAGATGAAACATTTATATACAGCACACTAAATCCTATGCTAGTGCTCCCCCTCCAATTATTTTCTAGCATTCTATATTAGTATAGTGCTGGCACCAACCAGTGTATAATGTTGGCCACACATCTTCATATATGTAAATCTACTCAAAAAGACAATGGGCCACATTTATCATACAGATATGTCACTTTTGTGACTTGAAAAAACATGTTTGCCACTTGTTCAACTGTACTCGCACAAACATTTTAGCACAAGTGCTGTTACTCTGCCAGCCTTACCACTTTCCTAAAGAGGGGGCATGGTGAGGGCATTGAGGAGCCAGAGCCAGTGGCCCTGATACATTTATCATCTTCAATGCCAATTTTCTAGTGTGGATGAAGAATAAAATCTACACCAATGACTGATTTCAGTTCAGGCACATGGACTGCTGGTTGCTTTGCATATTTTATGACTAGGCATATACCTCGGGTAAATCAGGTTCAGTATCCAGCAGCCCTAGTTATTGTGGGCTATGATAAATCTACCCCAATGTGTATAGGCCATTAATATAACATACGTAAGGAATTTAAAAAAATACCAATTTTATCAATTGTGATATTTCAATCACATAATGTTTGCGAAAAACTATTTAAAACTTGAAAACCAGATTCAGTTCTACAATATGCACCTAAATCTAACCCCTCCCTCATCTGCAATATCATGGATAAATGCTGGGTGACACGATAAATTATCACAATCTGATCACAACATTAAAATATAATATATAACCTCTCTATATTAGTACTGGAAAAAAGAGCTCAAATTTCAATTGAGGATAAGTAAGATAACAAAATCATGCCTATGAGTATTGATAAAAATTATCACCCAACAGTGCCAAAATGAGTCATACCACCCAGAAGAAGGGAGGGGAATCTACCCCACATGTATTTCTACCAACTGTGACCTAGAATTGTATCTAGGTGTGTAACAAATGGGAAATACCTATCACATGGCATCGCCATCCATTAAAGATTGTCGTGGTGTACCCAACAGTGTAAGTGTGGAAGATATACATCCTGATTAGTGTTGAGAGAATCGAACTCCAGGAAGTAGAAATCAATTTGAATTTCAGGGAAATTTTGATTAGCTCCAAAGCCGAATTTCCTTGTGCTTCGTGGTAACAAATCAATGTTACCTGAAATGGGATAAAAAACAAATCATACTTACCTCATCCATTAAAGCACGAAGAGCTGGCTGCCACCACCTTGAGTGAAAATTCTGTGCGCAGTGAGGTATGATGCCACCAGATTTTGCGCTAGATCTTAAATCAAGATGGCGGCAGCCAGCTCTTCGTGGTCAAATGGATCTTTGCAATCAAGTGGATGAGAGCAAGAATGATTTTATTATTATTTTTTAATTTTACACTGTATTATTGCTATCAGATGCCACAATCAGCTATGAATGCAGCATCTGACTTGTACAATTATGGGGGCAGCGTAATTGCTGATTCTTGTCATTTCACCCACTACACTGTACCCAAATGTGCTTCATGACAAGGTGATTTGTCACAAAGCAAATTTTTTGGCAAAATTCAGTAATGCATCCAAATTGAATTTTTGAATACTTTGCTAATCTCTAATCCTGATTATACCGAGTGCGCTCTGAACAGTATTCACCTGAACTCTTAAAAGTAGAAACTCTTAATGCTACAGAAAAATGGCGGACTTAACCATGTAAATGTGCTATGTAGTTCATTGAATTGTTTTCTAGTGCATACAGCACGTTATAGTAAGGCAGACAAAATCTGATCTTAATGTGATGTCCGTCCTAAACCCACCAAAACCCTTTATTATTCTGAAGTTTCTCTCTAGCAATTTCCACTGAGTCTAACAGTGCTGGCAATAATATATACACTGATTATTTGGCTTGGGAAATCAGTGCAGTTGTATTGATTTGTGGCCTGTATAGGTTAAAGTATCCTAAAGCTATGAGTGTACTATGAAAGGACTAGAATTCCAAAAATGAAACATGAATCAGTAATTTCAGTTGTTTTCAAAGAAAAGAGAATGCATTATTCTCTTTATTATTATTTAGTCTTCTTGACCATCAGATAAAGTTGAGATGTGATCTGTCTCTTCTTCTACATATACTGTATCTGCATTTTAACAAGCTATGCCCATCTGCATTTTAACAAGCTAACACAGTGTAACAAGAGTCACATTCTGCCTACTTTATCCTGGGAATTGATGAAGCGATCTGAAAGAGCACTGCAGGAACCTGATATCTGAAGAGATTGTAATTTAGTATATTTTGCAATAAGAAAAATCCCTTCCCACATTTGAAAATCTTCTGTAATAACTTCTTGCCAATGTGAGATATAATTTAATCACATCACATCAGATTCTGCTAAGGTCAGTAAGAGTGATAGCTTCTGGTTGTTCTCATTAAAATTATAAAAAATATATATATTTCTGAGAGTGAAAGCAAAGAAGAGCTGAATTGGATTTTGTGCTGTTGTGAGTATCTCATTTATATGATGGTTCATTTCTCACACAAGAATTGGATCTTCTAAGCTTCAATCAGTTTGGCACTAACTGGGGTGCATAGTCTAAGAAATTGTCCCAGTCAGATTCCAAGGAAGCTGTGACCTGAATTGACACCAATTGGTGGCTGGTGCAATGTACTGTATACTATAGTGTAGCTAATAGTTGTCAGAAGAATAACATTACAGTTAGGCGTTAGGCAAGAAGTCAATACTAGAGTGTACCACACGAAAAAGGCAACAAATCTAAATGAATGAGACATGGGCATAATTCACCATCAAGGTCAATGTAAGAATCAAGAGTCAGACCAGCATCAATAACACAGGAACAATAGCCAGGTAAAAATGTACCTTGATCTTCAGGCAAGGCATCCATGGGAAAATCTCCTTTAAATAGGTCAAAAGCCCTGACATTATCACACCAGCAGTTGACATGGTGGGGAGTCACTACTGTTAGTCTGTCTCAGGATGTGGCCTGCGGGCACAGCTATAGTGTTTCTCCATATTTTGTTGCTGTAGCTAGGCGAGGTGAGTAACATATAGTATGAGGCATATATTTCTCTTTTTTACACAGATCATTTATATTAGTGCAGATCTTTAAAGATATATGCCTTAGGCCATTTGTTTTTTTTTAAATGTATCTTCCATGTCAGAGTTCTTGGATGGTACTGATTCTCCTTGCAGAGATACAGTTGGTGTAGAGAATCTAAAAGGATGTTCATATGATGGCTTTTTCAGTGGAATTTTGGTGTGGACAGCCCCAGTTTTGCCAAAAACCCAACAGTGTCGACATCCTTTCTGTTTCCCATACATCTGAATGAAAGACAGCACTGAGGATCGCAGAGTGATGGCTTATAGCCACAGACAAGCTGAGAAGGAACATGATCCTCAGCACTGCCTCCCATTGAGATGTATGAAGGGCAGAAAGGAAGCTGCCACTGGCGGGTTTTTGGCAAAATTTCATCCCTTCTGTCCATGGCAAAATTCCACTGAAATAACCATTGTGGGTATGGCCCCTTATAGTCATGACTCTCTGGCAAAAATTACATAAAATAGCTTCTTTAAGAATGAAAAAAAATGTGGGGGAGCTTTATTAAAACTGGTACACAGGAACATTGCCTTTGTTGCCCAATGCAACAAATCAGATTCAACCTTTAATTTTTCAAATGAGCTCTAAAAAATGAAAAGTAATTCTGATTGTTTACCATGGGAAAATAAGCCAGTTTTCCTTAACACCAGTTTGATAAATTTCCCCGTTTCACTAGATAGTTACACAATATATCAATGTCTGACCCATTGAAAAGCCTTGAACTTTTATTAGAGGTATAAGCCAAACCAGAGACATCCATTGTTGCACTGTTTCTGAGTTTTTGCTCCTTGTCAATATAGAATGAGTTTCTGCTAAATTAAAATCTAATACATGCATTATTACATTTATTTACTTGGAGATCTAAAAAAAAAACACAATGAGAAGCTTAAGGATGTGGGTGACCTTATATTAACAGCTAATGACAGTATAATGAATATTTTCTACAGGATAATGCCATTGTATACATTTATGTACCATAGCTACAGATGTGCAGCATGTTCCAGAATGGCAACAACCATTAATATACAGGCCAGTCTACCACAAAAATTATGGAACTGTAACACAACCTTAAAGGATTGGTGCAGTCCAAAGATATTGATTACCAATACTCATGATAGGCCATCAATATCAGATTGGTAGGGGTCTGACTTCTTTCACTCCTGCAGATCAGTTGTTTGAAGGCATAGCTACACTGATGCAAGCATTGCTTCCACTTTAAAATTCTCATTTGCAGTGGCCACGTAGTATAATTACAACTGCTTATCCCATTCTCTTGAATTGGATGGAGCAGGTATAATGACCCTGCACCACCGATACAAGCGAGACAAAGTTTCAACCCATGAAGAACAAATAAAATAGGCACACATGAGCAAGAAAGAAAAAGTTCATGTAGGAACATATTTTAAGAAAGTTGAATTATGCTATTTAAATAGAGCATTTGAGGGATTGGCAGGTGAAGCAAGATTAACCACTTCCAGTCTGCCCATTGACTATAAACGTCCTGGTAGTGGATCTCTATCTCTGAATGGACGTTTTAAAACGTCCTTGAGCTTTGCCCCCTGTGTGCAGCACCTGTACATAGAAGCTCCATGACTCAGTTGCCTGACAGCCAAGAACATGAAGCTTTAACCTGAGACCTTTTTTCCTGGCCTCCAGGCCTTTGATCACTCTGACAAGCTGTCAAAGCCATCACAATTGCTTGTACTATCTCCCTCTCATTACTGCCGGTCACAGAGCAGTTTACAACGACATATGGGGTGTTTCTGCAAACTTCAGAATCAGGAAAATAAATATTCAGGTTTGATTTGCGGTTTACCCTTGCTATCTTATAGGAAAAATGAATAAAAAATTGAAAATCTGCAAAAAAAATATTTATTTTTAAATTTCACCTTCCTTCTGTTTTAATTCTTGTGGGAAATCTAAAGAGTTAACAAACTTTGTAAAAATCAGTTTGGATTACATTGGGGGCTGTAGTTTCTAAAATATGTTCATTTATGGGAGGTTTCTATTATTTAAGCCCCTCAAAGTCACTTTAGAACTGCAAAGGTCCTTTAAATTTAACTATTGGAAATTTTCATGAAAATCTTAATCTTAATCTAAAATTCGAAGCCTTCTAACGTCCTCAAAAAATAAAATTACATTTCCAAAATTATGCCAACATAAAGTGGACATATGGTGAATGTTCATTAATAACAATTTTATTAGATATCCCTAAGCAACTTAAAAGCAGAGAAATTAATATTTAAAAAATTGTGCTTTTTTCAAAATTTTCAGTAAATTTTGGATTTTTTATAAATAAAGGTAAAATATATTGACTCAAATTTACCATTAACACAAAGTACAATGTGTCACAAGAAAACAATCTATGAATGGCTTGGATAAATAAAAGCGTTCCAAAGTTATTACCACATGAAGTAACACATGTCAGATTTGCAAAATTAGGCCTGGTCAGGAAGGGGGTAAATGGGCCGGATGGGAAGTGGTTAAGAAGAGTGGTTAACAGTAGTTGTAACTGTAATGTAAAGAGTATTAGACTATTTATAATTTCAGACAACTAAAGTTTAAATCAGCATCAAATATGCATTAAATTCCCACTCTCTTTGAAACATCTTCAATGCATTGTTAAATTACCAGCTACCACCAAAATATGTAGCCACTATGTTGAAACTATTCTCCTGAATACAAATATATTGAAAAAGTCTGTGGGTGGAGGGTCTTTAAATATTTAGGTTACTTTTTTGAGGGTAAAGTTCTTTTTTAGGTCTGTTTCACAAAGCTAAAGAAAGTTCTGGGGTTGGTGGGAATGGGTAAACCTAATGAGTAGATTATTACAGAAATACAAAAGTAGTATGAAATACTGAGAGGGTCCCATATTGTAAAGAATTATGTTCCCTTTAAGTTTGTTCTTGAGGGATATATAGCTTTGCTAGGTTGATAAACTGAGAAAGTATCTCTTCAAACTGGGATCTATGGAGCAAGGATCTTTGAAATGGATCCTAGTGACTCCTAATAGACCTACAATGGTCTCCATAAGATTTTTTTTATTTTTATCAGGGCTCTGGTTTATTTGATGGCAAATTTAGTCTTACAAATTGTGAGAGTCTTGCAGCATTCCTGCCATTAAAAATGCTGAAATCCCTGAAGGAGAGAGAAAAACTTGAGAATTTCTTTCATAAATGAGGAACAATTTTTAGAGAGATGAATAGTTTGCTTTTATCAGAAAGGTGAAGTTATTGCATCCAACAGAAATCATTTCTGGTTCACTTGTGCCATCCATATCAAGCATTTTGGAGCAAATGTAATTACAATGCAATCAATTAACAAAATGCATTTGAATGCTGCCAATGAGATATGTGAAAGCCAAATACTTCCCACTGAGACCTAAATGAAACTTCCAAAGTATAAGGAAATAATAAAGTATAATACATGAGACCTTTTACATAGAATACATTACTCTATATAATATATTAATCAGTAAAATATAAAGTTATTGTACAGGCTCTGCCTGCATTTCTTATGATAATTATTCATTTTCTAATTAGCAGAACCATTCGAAATCGTAAAACACCATCACTAAACAATCAGTTAATCACAGTAAGTACACACTGCAGTAATATATTTATAACAATATACACAAGAAGTGCAAGGTCTCTGTAAATTACCTGGAGTTCTATTGTGTAATATCCTCAATTTAAGAAATTTCTTAACATGAATGTCTTTTGTTTTTGCCTTTTGTGTATAAAAATATCCTCTGTAACTAATGTTAAGAGGTTGTATAGGATTATATGGCAGCTTTATCCACAAATAGTACCACACCTGTCAATGGTTTGTGCCTTTTATTGTATAAATAGGGCTGCAATACTAAATAGAACCTGAGGACAGGTGTGGCACTGTTTTTGAAAGATAGTAATTTTATACCACCAAACTTGATCACTTGGCCTTTGTGACTTTCAGAACACATTTGACATTGAAATGGTATGAATATACTTTTTAAGTGTTGTTTCTTTTTTTTATAAATATACTTGTTTCTTATATAGATCTGTTACATTGTGTAGCACTATACAAGGATTGTTATCACTCAGTCCTGTGCCTGATGGGGCACAATTTCCCTCAAGCAACCACACTAGAGACAATTTCATAGGAAGTCAATTATTTCATCAGTATGTTTTAGCAGTGTGGAGGAACACCCATGCAAAAGAATAATAAATATAAATGTCATGCAGATGCTGCCCTTGGTTGGGTTGCATAGTGTTATAAAGCAAAACTAATCCATGTTCTATCATACAGCCCTTATCATAGGACATGTTCTACATGTTAAAATAATCCATATGATTGGTAGATGAGCTGGCTAGAGGGTTGATCAATTCTGAAAGAACAAAAGAATCACATATCACAAAAGCCTAGTTATAAACCATCTATCCATTATTGTCAAGTATTTTGTTAGGTTTCACATGTTGTATTTTTTATGGAATTTATGTTACTTCAGAACTGTAAAACAGCAATGAGCTATTTGTAATTGTCAAGTGGCACACAAAATTAGCATTTTTTTAATGGTTTGCCATATTTTAAAAGATGCTGAAATATTTTGACATTTGTAGATGTGGAATTTCGGTTCAATTGCACCATATTAGATATTTCAAGCACATGTATGCGCATTAAGACTGTAGGTTGTAGAGTATATCCATGTATATTGTGTCGCATATATGGGCAGATTTTTCTCAGTGGAATGGGAGGCAGGAAATCCATAGCATTTACAGTAAAAGGAAAGTGGACGAGATTTTAAAAACTCATCCAGATACTGCTATCTCTGTAATGAAATACACATACAACTTGATATGAGGTGTAGATTTTAAATTCACAGCATGTCAATTTATGCTGCAAATTTTTTAGATAGATTTGATACTTTGCAGAAAATTTACATCAAAATCCTATGTAATTGTGAGCTGCAGAATCATCACTGATTTTCCATATCAAAATAGGTCATATGTGGCCCTACCTTTGAAGGGCTTGTGCAGTGGATAAATGTTGATGATCTATCCACAGGATAAGTCATCAATATCAGATTGAAGTGGAACTGGCTCACAACACCCCTGCTGATCAGCTGTTTGAAGTGATAGCATTGTGAGCTCTGTTTCTACTTCAAAATTACATTGCACTTCATCTACCTCACTTGCAGAGGCAACACAGTGAAATTAGAACTGCTTTCGCCATTCAGTGTCATGTATTAAAAGAGGCATGGACTCGCGGGACAGGGATGTAATACCACTTTACAAAGCATTGGCGCAGCCTCATCTTGAATATGCAGTTCAGTTCTCAGTGCCAGTCCATAGAAATGATGCTTTGGAACTGGAAAACCTACAGAGGAGAGCAACATAACCGATAGGGGGCATGGAGGGTCATAGTTATGAGGAGATGTATTTAGTCTTTAGACGAGATGTCTAAGGGTGGACATAATTAACCTATACAAATATAAATAGGCCATACAAAAAATATGGTGAAAAGCTGTTCCATGTAAAATCCCTTCAAAAGACAGGGGGTAATTACTCCGTCTGGAGTAGAAAAAGTTCAGTCTCCAGAGGTGTCAAGGCTTCTTTACTGGAAGAACTGTGAATCTGTGAAATAGTCTACCTTGGAACACTGGGTAGTTTTAAAAAGGGCTCAGATTAATTCTTAAAAGTAAATAACTTTAATGCTTATGTAAATATGTAGAAATTTGGGTCTCACTCCCCTTTTCTAAAATTCAAATCCCCACCAATCCCTTAGTTGAAGTTGATGAACTTATATCAGGAAATCTCTGAGAAATGTGTTTTTCAGAACTACCTGCTCTGGTATGTCAAAGGGATATTAGCATCATCATTATTTCCATCTTGTTTCCTTTCTTGTTAAACACAGTGTTGATTTTACATGACATAGAGATAAAGCTATTGAATAAATATGAAGCTTATAATATGGAAAAAATATTTTTGCTCATATTTTACAATGTGTTGATTTCTAACTATGATAAAAGCGAGGATACTAAGCATTCAGCCATTTATTTCTGTTGTACATTGTGCCAAAAGCTTGAATAATCAGAGTCAGACTTTTTTCTGCAATCTCAATATACTGTAAGATCTAGATTTCCAATTCACCAAAGCTCCCACAGAGAAGTTACACATCTTGAGAGACTTCTCACCTTTCTTTTAGTACAACACTGTCTCATCTCAGATATTGATTACTGATGCTTGCTCTTCAGAAAGAAAACCATGTGTGGGGAAAGGAAAGAAAATATTTGAAAAGTACTGTAGATTTGGTAAAGGGAAATAGAAATACATTTGTAAAATAGCAGAAAATAATTTGGTACCATGATATATAGAACCTACGCTAGGGATATGCTTCCTAATATGATTAACATTGTACTTGAATTAATTCTGGAGACCCCCTGTCATTCTGCCATATCCTGTTTAGTGACAAAAAATTCAATAGGATAGGGTCATATTGGTCATTCAGAGTACCAGAGGTCCTTCATTGTGGCCTGGTTGTGATTATTAATGAATTCCAAATGTTCAGAAGGAGATGACACTGTGTCAAGCTGTTTTGAAGCTCAATGCTAGAGACAAATGCTATGGGTTGATTCATAGATAACTTATTAGAATTGTGTTATGATCTGTGTGCTCATAACAGAATAATCTAGGACATAAAAAATGGACATGATTTCTGGAGAATAATGGTAGACCCCTCCAACAGTTTCCTCTGGTAGGCGGAAGGTATGTCAGTTCAAAACTAGGACCAAGGATAGATGATTTATTACCTGAAAGTAGAACAATCCAGAGAGATAATCTTTCTGTTCTAGAGAAGAAGAGAGAGATCATTATATTAGGATAGAAATTAAGCAGCCATGTGAAGTATCCATGGTAACCACATGAAACAGTGAAAAACAGTAGAAACATATTGAAAACATAAGTGGATAAAGAATATAAAGCCATTATGAAAGCATTGATACACTGCATCATCTTTGTTTTAAAAAATGCTTTAAAAGTAGTCCATCTGTTTTGTCCTTGAAGCCACAACCAATTGTCATTAGTTCATTTTCACATTTTCCTTCATGCCTTCAAAAAAACTTTTTTCATTTCATTTTTTATTTTTTTCATTTACATAGCCGTTAGGGATGAACAAATCGACTTTGGATCCTTCATCCGACGTTGGTCCGCATAAAAATTTGTTATAATACTGTACGGAGTAGGAGTTCCATGCAGTATTAGAATGTACTGGCTCCAAGACTTCATGTAATAACTTGGTAAATTAATTATCACTGAAAAAAAAAAACCTTGATACCGAACTCGGGTTCGGTTCCAAGGTACCACTGGGAACCGAACTTCGGATCATCAGAGCCAATACATTCAAATACTGTACAGAGCTCCTGCGCCAAACAGTATTACAATAAAGTTTTATACGAATCGACTTCGGATGAAGCATCTAATATTGATACGCTAATCCCTAATAGCCATATGAGCACATGTACTTTCCAATGATTGCATGTAATATTCTATACAATATATTGGAATGCTGTAAAAATTTTAATTGGATGTAATTGAAGAAAAACTCAATTCTGCCATAGTTTTAAAGGTTTCATATTTAGGGCGATAAAAATGACACCTTTGTTCTGTGGATCAGTATGATCACTGAACCAAAACAAAAACAATATACAATAAATTTGGTATTGCTGTACTTTTAAAAAATAACCTTTGAAAATAAAATTATTTGCTTTACCATATTCTGAAATCCATAACTTTACTATATTTCTGCCTATGGCCACTTTTTAAAGTGGTATCATTTTTTTTTTAAATAAAATTTTGAAAGAGGGGTGATTAGTAGAGATGAGCAAGCACTAAAATGCTCGGGTGCTCGTTATTCGAATCAAGTTTTTCCCGATGCTCGGGTGCTCGTTTCGAATAACGAACCCCATTGAAGTCAATGGGAGACTCGAGCATTTTTTGCAGGGGACCGGGGCTCTGCCTAGGGAAGGCTGGGTGAAAACCTGGAAACCTCAGAAAATGATGGAAACACCACGGAAATGGACAGGAAACAGCAGGGGCAGCATGCATGGATGCCTCTGAGGCTGCCTAATCATACCATTATGCCAAATTCTGGGCAACAGCCTGGTGGTGACCCTCAAGGCAATTGTGCTGACCCAGACCAAGATGGGAAAGGCACATGTGCTGGCACATGTTAGGAAAGCACCCAACTAGGTGCAACGAAGGTCCATCACCGCCTGCAGGTGACACCACTGCTCATGCTGGCACTGCTATGCTATCCCTCCCCCACGATGCAGGCATAAGCCTGACACAGCATGGTGACAGCGTAGTGACACCAACAAGTGACCAAGTTAGATTGAGGTAGCAGGTGAACCACCCAAAAATTTAGCCTGACACAGCATGGCAGTGACACCACCAATGCCTTGGTCAGACTGAGATTGCAGTCAAATGTCTGTAGGTGAGCCTCCCAAAAATTTGTTTTGGAGTGTCTGAAGTTGACCCTCCTAAAAAATTGTTTTGGAGTGTCTGTAGTTGACCCTCCTGTAAAATATATATATATTTTTTTTCCTGTTATTAGTTTATGTACAACCCATGACTTGGATCAGGGGCATAGCTAGAACTGACTGGGCCCCACAGCAAAATTTTGTATGGTGCCCCCCTTTCATGACTATCCTGGCATCCTATATGTACATATGTAAGGGAGAGTTCACAGGGCAGGGGGCACACACAGTGCAGCATGGGGGCACAGTGCAAGGCAGGGGCACAGGACAGCATAGCGGGCACAGTGCATTATAGGGCGTACAGTACAGGGCAGGAGGCACACACTGTGTAGCATGGGGGACACAGTACAGGGCAGGGGGAAAAATACAGCACAGGGGGTACAGTACAGGTCAGGGGGCACACAGTGCAGAATGGGGGGCACAATACAGGGCAGGGGGCAAAATACAGCATAGGGGGTACAGTGCAGGGGCACACAGTACAGGCCGGAAGGACACACACAGTACAGCATATGGGGCACATGGCAGCATACGGGGCACAGTACAGGGCAAGGAGTACAGTACAGGATAGGAGGCACACACTGTGCAGCATGGGGGGCACAGTACAAAGCAGGGGGCAAGATACAGCATAGTGGGTACAGTACAGTGCAGGGGCACACAGTACAGGCTGGGGGGACATGCACAGTACAGCATATGGGGCACATGGCAGCATACGGGGCACAGTACAGGGCAAGGAGTACAGTACAGGATAGGAGGCACACACTGTGCAGCATGGGGGGCACAGTACAAAGCAGGGGGCAAGATACAGCATAGGGGGTACAGTACAGTGCAGGGGCACACAGTACAGGCTGGGGGGACATGCACAGTACAGCATATGGGGCACATGGCAGCATACAGGGCACAGTACAGGGCAAGGAGTACAGTACAGTATAGGAGGCACACACTGTGTGGCATGGGGGAACAGTACAGGGCAGGGGGAAAAATACATCATGGGGTACAGGGCAGCATAGAGGGCACAATACAGCACAGGGAATACAGGGCAGAGGGCACACATAGTGCAGCATAGGGGACACAGTACAAGGCAGGGGGCACACACAGTGCAGGGGGCACACACAGTGCAGCATAGGGGGCATAGTACAAGACAGGGTGCACACACAGTGCAGCATGGGGGGCACAGTACAGGGCAGGGGGAAAAATACAGCATAGGGGGCAGGGGGCATGCATAATACAGCATAGAGGGCACAATGCAGCATAGGGGGTACAGTACAGGGCAGGGGGAACACATAGTGCAGCTTAGGGGACACAGTACAGGGCAGGGGGCAGAATACAGCATAAGGGACACAGTACAGGGCAGGGGGCACACATAGTGCAGCATAGGGGGTACAGTACAGGGCAGGGGGCAGAATACAGCATAAGGGACACAGTACAGGGCAGGGGGCACACATAGTGCAGCATAGGGGGTACAGTACAGGGCAGGGGGCAGAATACAGCATAGGGGGTACAGTACAGGGCAGGGGGAACACATAGTGCAGCATAGGGGACACAGGGCAGGGGGCACAAACTTACCACTGTTAGTCAGGCTGGCAGTGAGTCTGAAGGTCTGCTGTATTGGCTGGCTGGCAGGCTGCAGCAATGCTCAGACAGCGCTGCTCTGGTTTGCTCCTGCTTCCTGGATGTCTGTTACAGCCAGAGCAGGAGGTCAGCTGGCACTACAAGAGAGGTGGAAGGGCAGGTAAGAGAGGCAGCCTGACGGGAAGGCAGGAGTGCAGAGGGTCACATGCAGGGTCCACATGGTGCTTCTGGAAGTCTGGGAGCGGGCCCTGTTTGTGACTGAAGTATTAATTGAAAAGATTGGTGGAGTAGTAGCTTCCTCTCACTGCTCCTCCACCAATCAGATTACACAGTGCAGCAGCGCAGAGGAGAGGTAGGAGAATCCCTCTCTCCCCATCCTCTTGTTTCAATGTGCAGCGTTACGATCCCACCCCAACCCTGGAAAGAGAGAGAAATAGAAATATTACCCTGCTGATTTGCCACATCCCTGCTACTGCTCCCAGGCCCCTGCTGAGCTCGGGCCCCGAAGCAGTCGCTTCCCCTGCTTTCCCTATAGCTACGCCATTAGCTGGAATGGTGGGAATATATAGGTTTGCTTCAGACGGTCCACTCCACCGTTACATTTTCTTCATCATTGCCAATTACTTTTTCACCAACTGTTGTATGGCAATGATAAATGGGAAGGTGAATCCACTGTCAAAGAAAAGTGTCATCCTCCTACAAATCTCCACTTGCTCTCAATTGAAAAGGGGATGTTCTTGCCGTGGCCTTCCTCATAGTGGCTGCTTCTGCGGACGACAGAGTTGGTGTACCTATGGAAAGCCTGACCGAACATAATGGCAGACGGGGAGACACTCCCTCATGTAAAATTGTTTTTTGAGTGTCTGTATTTGACGCTACTAAAAAATTTATTGGAGAGAGGGCCTGTAGGTAGCCCTCCGTAAACATTGTTTGTATAGAGCGCCAGTTGGCCCTCAGAAACATTGCCTGTTGGCTCAGCGTTTCTGTGCGAAGAGGAGGAGGAGGGGTTGGAGGAAGAGGCATAATAAGTCTGAGAAACCGTGACTGAGGTAGGCCCCGCAATCCTTGGTGTGGGCATTACATGAGTGGCCCCAGGGTCAGACTCGATCCCAGCCACTGTCAAGTTAACCCAATGTGCCGTCAGGGAGATATAGTGTCCCTGCCCGCCAGCACTTGTCCACATGTCCGTGGTTAGGTGGAACTCATCACTAACCGCGTTGGTCAGGGCATGGATGATGTTCTCTGACACGTGCTGGTGTAGGGCTGGGAAGGCACATAGGGAAAAATAGTGGCGGCTTGGGACCAAGTACCGAGGGACAGCCACCGCCATCAGGTTGCGGAAAGCCTCAGTCTCTACCAGTCTATAGGGCAGCATCTCCAGGCTCAACAATTTGGAGATGTGGACGTTTAGGGCTTGGGCATGTGGGTGGCTGGAATTGTATTTGCGCTTGCCCTCAAATGTCTGCTGCAAAGACAGCTGAATTCTGCGCTGGGATACATTAGTGGAGGTTGTGGAGGATTGTGCAGGTGAATGGGTGGTTGTAGGGCGGGAGGCGCTCGTGCCGAGGTCCTGGGCGGGGGTGGACTCGCCGAGCCAGCATGTGACACAGGGGAAGGGGCAGTGGTGTGACCCGCAGGAGGTGAATGGCCTTGGTTCCACTGAGTTGGGTGTTTAGCACTCATATGCCTGCGCATGCTGGTAGTGGTTAGGCTGGTAGTGGTGGCTCCCCTGCTGATCTTGGTGTCACACAGGTTGCACACCACAGTCCGTTGGTCATCCTCAGTTTCTTTAAAAAACCTCCAGACTTCCGAACATCTAGGCCTCGGCACGGAACTTGACTCCTTGAAACAGTTGCTGATCTACCTGCTCTGGCCCTGCTTCTCCCTCTGGCCACCCCACTGCCTCTTCCAACCTGTTCTGGTGCTGCACTTGCCTCCCCCTCAGAAGCACTGTCTTGAGTTGGATTACCAACCCAGCTCGGGTCAGTCACCTCATCATCCACCAGCTCTTCCTCCGATTCCTCACTCTGCTCCCCCCTCGGACTTACTGCCCTGATAACAATGTCACTGTCTGACAACCATGTCTCATCATCATCATTATCATCCGACACCTCTTCACGCACTACTTGCACTAAGTCCACACTCTCATCACCCACAGACTGTGAAAGTTCTAAATTTTGGGCATCGGGCAGAGCAACTGTTCAGGTTGCTGTTGAGCAGTGGTTTGTGTCTCTGGGTAGGGTCCTGAAAAGAGTTCCTGTGAGTATGCCTGATCTGAATCCATACTTTCCGTGGGGGGGGGGCGGCTGGGGGGAAGGAGGTTGAGCTGGAGGAGACAGAGGTCTACTCCCTTGGCTAATGTGGGTGGACTGCGTGGAAGACTGGGTGGTGGATAAATTACTGGACGCATTGTCCGCTATCCACGTCATCACCTGTTTCAACTGTTGTGGTCTCAATAGTGGTGTACCACGTGACCCAGTAAGTTGCGAGATGAAGCTAGGGAGCGAAACTCTGCGGCGTTCCACTGCTCCCTCATCAGCATGTACAGTGTCACCCTGCCCAGGACCACGGCCTCTGCCCCCTACACTACTTGAACGCCCACGCCCTCGTCCTCGACCCTTAGCCCTTGGGTTCAACATTTTGCATATTCACCAAACTGTCGAGTTAATATCTGAGGCCAAAACTGTATTCAGTAGACAGTAGAATTACTATCTGAGGCAAAAAAATGCAATCTTTAGACTCCAGCTATTGCACCGCAAACCACTCAATTTTGCACTGGACTGTAGTTTATATAACTGTGAATAAAAACGTATTCTCTAGACTGCGGCTAGTGTATCGCACACCTCACAATTGTTCACTGGACTGTAGTTTATATAATTGAGTGAAAAAAATTATTCTGTAGACTGTGGCAAGTGTATTGCACACCTCACAATTGTTTACTGGACTGTAGTTTATATAATTGAGTGAAAAAAATTATTCTCTAGACTGCGGCAAGTGTATCGCACACCTCACAATTGTTCACTGGACTGTAGTTTATATAATTGAGTGAAAAAAATTACTCTCTAGACTGCGGAAAGTGTATCACACACTTCACAATTGTTCACTGGACTGTAGTTTATATAATTGAGTGAAAAAAATTACTCTCTAGACTGCGGAAAGTGTATCACACACTTCACAATTGTTCACTGGACTGTAGTTTATATAATTGAGTGAAAAAAATTATTCTCTAGACTGCGGCAAGTGTATCGCACACCTCACAATTGTTCACTGGACTGTAGTTTATATAATTGAGTGAAAAAAATTACTCTCTAGACTGCGGAAAGTGTATCACACACTTCACAATTGTTCACTGGACTGTAGTTTATATAATTGAGTTTAAAAAATTATTCTCTAGACTGCGGCAAGTGTATCGCACACCTCACATTTGTTCACTGGACTGTACTTCATATAATTGATTGAAAAAAATTATTCTCTAGACTGTGGCAAGTGTATCGCACACCTCACAATTCTTCACTGGACTGTAGTTTATATAATTGAGTGAAAAAAATTATTCTCTAGACTGCGGCAAGTGTATTGCACACCTCACAATTGTTCACTGGACTGTAGTTTATATAATTGAGTGAAAAAAATTATTCTCTAGACTGCGGCAAGTGTATCGCACACCTCACAATTGTTCAGTGGACTGTAGTTTATATAATTGAGTGAAAAAAATTATTCTCTAGACTGCGGCAAGTGTATCGCACACCTCACAATTGTTCACTGGACTGTAGTTTATACAATTGAGTGAAAAAAATTATTCTCTAGACTGCGGCAAGTGTATCACACACTTCACAATTGTTCACTATACTGTAGTTTATATAATTGAGTGAAAAAAAAATATTTTATAGACTGACGCTGCTGTACAGCACACCTCACAATTGTTCACTGCACTGCAGTTTATATAACCTGAGTGACAAAACGTATTCCCTAGAATGCACTACAGATTCCAGCAAGCCAAGGTACAGGAGCAGCTAAAATGAGTACTGAGAGGACTTTGGGCAATTTCATTGGGGTCTGTGTGGACCATATGCTGTCCCCTTTCTGCCACCAGTGCACATTGTGCAGCCAAGATGGCGGTAGCTGCACTACAAGTCCCAGCCAGCAGCCGAGAGGAGGACAAAAAAAAATGTTGTCGTATCCCTTAGAAGGAGCATTGGGTTCTTTGTGGATGATTCCTGCCTAACCAGATTCTAATTTCACGCCCTAACAGTGTGCAGCCAAGATGGCGGTAGCTGCACTACAAGTCTCAGCCAGCAGCCAGGAGGAGACAAAAAAAAAACATGCTTGTAGCCCTTAGAAGGGCTGTTGGGTTGTTTGTGGGTGATTCCTGCCTAACCAACAACTAAATGCAGGCCCTAACACTCTCCCTGACAGACAGCAGCTCTATCCCTAATCTCATGCAGACAGCGTATGACTCGAGCAGCGCGGGACCAGATTCTTATATTCCCAGGTCATCTGATCTGGCCAGCCAATCCCTGCTATCGACTTGTAGGGGCCCCACGTGATGCTAGGAGGTACCAAAGACTCTCCTGCATGTTGATTGGCTGAAAAAAGGCGGCTAACATGCAGGAAGAGGAAGTTGCCATTTCCTCGAGGATCGTGATATGCTCGTCCGAGTAGCGAGCATATGCGAATATTCTACTGCTCGAACGAGCATGTTCGATCATCTCTAGTGATTAGGCTTTTTAGTTTATTTTGAGCCCCCTAAAGGTCTTAATCATTGACTATTAGATTGCTAAATTGTTTCTATTAACTCCTGCCTGACTTATTGAAACTTTACTATAGCAGGCTTAGGAGCCTTTAAAAGGCCACAGGCTGTCATAGCAACCAAGTGGCTCCAACAATCTTGTTGGGGGTTGGGCTTTGGTCTCCCTCCAAGTGGCTGTTTAGAAACCATGGTAATTATCGACTATAGCATTTGAAGGTTTAAATGTTCAGGACACCCTGACCTCCAGTCACAGACACTGCTGGCAGATGTCTGATGTGTAAAACAATAGTTCCACACCAGACAGGATATAGTGCCCTCTGAGCAACATCTACTGTATATGTTTGACAGATGTTGTCAAGTGGTGAAATAACCACGTCACAAGCTAATAAATATAGGGCCCTATAGGATTGGCAATGGCTAAAATGTTTTGACAGTGCTTCAACAGTGATGTTATCTTTTGACCTACTGTAGCTATACTGCATATGAAGATACATTTTATAAACTGAGTTTAATGTAACAATATTGTGTATAACAGGGTTGTAGTAAAGGGCTCCCAGACTTAAAAATACTAATATAAAACAGAAGGGGACTTACTGTAGTCCTTACTGAATCTAATCAATGACATCACTACCAAACAACCATTATAATAACCATTTTTGATCCAACAAATTAAGATTATTTTTATATTGAAGCATTATTTTGTATTGAATTACTTTTTTATTTATATAATACACATATGACATATCTGTATACAATTAGATTACTATGATAAATTAGTCACGAGATTTCATTTAGATAGCATACACCACATGTATGTGAAAGCAGCAACATGCCAGGGGGAACTTTATTTTATTCTAATCCCAGAGCATTCACATTACAAACTTTTTTGTTTTGCCAGATAGATTTTCACATATTAAAAAGCCCCGTAGGTCCAAAGCAAGGAAAATAAATGACGTGAGGGTTACAGATTACAATGCAATCTGGAAGGCTTTGTTCTTCCCTGTAAGATTCTATTAAGAACATAGTCACAATGGTGCATTAGCTTTCGCATATAAGTGATGTACAGAATCCTGGAGGTAAGAAGGCTGTAATTGCCTCTTATGATTTTGCTGGAATCAGTGGACCTCAAGAGATCTTAATAACCAATATAATCCTTGTCAAGAAAGCCCTAACAAGTGATTAGGAAGACAAATTCATGATATAGCAAAATATTAATTTTAATTATTATACAAAGGGCTTTCCGGTGTCAATGAACACTGTAGTTCTTTTAACAGTTGGATATAATCCAAAAATACAAGATCTTAACCTTGTTATTCTACAAATGAGCTTGTCTACTTTATTTTACTTATTATACTGTATGTCTTGGTATAATTAAAATTAGCAAATATGTGACATAACACGATGCACCATTTAACTATATTTAAATGAAATATAGATTTATGGTTAACCTATTTGCGATCCAAAGGTTAACCTATTTGCTGTTTTATGCAGCAGATGTCACCCAGTAGTGTCCATAATTAGAGACATCTTTGATCACGGTCATTTAACCTCTCAGATTCCATGGTTAATCGTGACCATGACTTTTAAGTGATCATTTGAGGAAGGGGTTCCCTCCAATTACTAATCGTCCCTGGAGAGATTGCAGGAGCCATTTGGTTATTATGGCTGCCTGGGGCTTTCTGAAGACTCCCAGGCTTGCCATTTTAAAATTCTTATTAAAGGGGATTAACAAGGATAATAAAACATGGATATTTTATTCCTGTCTATAGGTTGTGTGTGGTATTGTAGCTTATCCCCATTCACTTTAATGGAACTGAGATGCAATACTAGACACTACCTATAGACAGGTGTGGTCTTGTTTCTGAAAGAAGGCAGCCATGTTTTTCTAATCCTGGACACTTTCAGGATCCTGCAATTTATCTATTTTTACAATTTTGTTTTTTACTCTCTGCCTTCCCGAAGCAGGTTAATGAAGAAGGTTGATTTTTTGCAGGACAAGTTGTACTTTTTAACGGCACCATTTACTATTGCATGAAATGTGGGAAGCTGGAAAAAATTCCAAATGGGGTGCAATTGGAAAAAAAAAACTGAAAATCAGATTGGAGTTCACTTCGAATATTTTGATCTCTCAATACTAGTTATTAGCTATAAAAGAATCAAAATCAGTAGCAGTCAGAAATATATTCTGCAAGGCTTCCAAAAAGGAAATAAGGGCCTGAGGACCAAACTTTACTGTATCCATTGGTAATAGTTTGGGTATTAAGAAGACACGCATTTGTTGAAAAGATTTCGGAATCAGTTTCATTTATCTCATTATGGTTGTTTTGATATAGGTACATAGATTTATTTAAGCCTCATTTAGATGAATGGAACATTCACAGAATGTTCTGAAAAAAAAAAATTAATAAATATATATGAGTGTGAATTCACCCTTATATGTGCTTCACAGAATGGCATAGACAACATAGTTCACCTTGAAGAGGCACTATCACACTGTTAAACATTTGGGCAGGTCGAGCTCTGATGGATGGTAAAAGCATCCATCAGGACTTGCCTATTATACAGAGTGTAATATGGGAGGAATAATTGCTACCAAAGTCATTCCTCCGTTATTCCATTCTACTAATTACACAGGAAGATATACTGACAATAACTGTGTATCTTTCATCTTGATTAAATATCCCAATCAACATAATTATTATAGACCAGTTATCAGAA
Source organism: Rhinella marina (assembly GCA_900303285.1). Classification (NCBI taxonomy): domain Eukaryota; kingdom Metazoa; phylum Chordata; class Amphibia; order Anura; family Bufonidae; genus Rhinella; species Rhinella marina. Next base: position 60,870 of record ONZH01021770.1, read on the forward strand.
ACAAGCATTCCTAGGTACGCTTCTTGCCAATTATTGGCCTGATTATCATTTAGTCTAATAGGGCCTTAAAGGGGTTTTCCCATCTTGGACAATGGGGGCATATCACTAGGATATGCCTCCATAGTCTTATAGGTGCGGGTCCCACCACTGGGACCCGCACCTATATTCAGAACGCGGTCCCAGAAGAGAAGGAGGGCGCACCGCACATGCGTGCCCGCCCTCCAATCATTTCTATGGGGCTGCCGAAAATAGCCGAGCGCTGGCTTGGCTATTTCCGTTGGCTCCATAGAAATTAATGGGAGCCGAGCCACGCATACACGGTGCGCCCTCCTTCTCTTCTGGGGCCGCGTTCTGAATATAGGTGCGGGTCCCAGCGGTGGGACTCACACCTATAAGACGATGGGGGCATATCCTAGCGATATGCCCCCATTGTCCAAGATGGGAAAACTCCTTTAAATAAAAGTACAGTATTTAACCCCCTTGATTGTGAAACTATGGATACTAGTATTTAATGAGAGCATTGGGACAATTTAAGTTTTGTAGACTGACCATTTTTGGCTAGTAAAGGTCTGCTCTAAAGTGACTTTGCCTTACCAGCCCACCGCATCGCTTGCCAGCTATGTACTGCAGAAGCCACTCACATTATGAAATAATAAAATTAGCACTCAGTGTCATTTAGAAGGACTAACTCTATTATACTTGGGAACAGCTGCTGACATTCAACACCAACATAACTTATGAACTTAAAAATTTTCTTCACAGCATTATCATTTTTATTGTACAATGTCAACTTTTGCTGTTTGTAAATATTCTCATGAAAAATGAGATGAATGTTACTCATTAGTAAAATGAGTGAATGTTACATTTTTATGTTATCTGACTTGTTTGTATTCATAGCGTACAACTTCTTTATAAACACAAAAATCAATTATGGATTAATGTCTATGCCAACATAATGGAAAATACTTTATGTAGTTTATGTAGTCAAAAAGACTAAAAAAGGTTACAGACCAATCTAGTCTAAACCAACCATGTTGTTCCAGAACAAGGCAAGAACTCATAGATTAAATCCCTGATTTGATTGCCCTTTTGGCAAAATTTCGTATATATAACTTGTAGTTGTAATATTATTCTTTTGAAGAAATGTATTCTGATCCTTCTTGAATGTGGTCAGTGACTCAACCTTGACTATTTACAGCAGAGTGTTTATTTTAAAGTAAAAAAAAATCATCTAAGCCAACAGTGAAGCATATTTCCTTTAGAAAGATGATTAGTAACTTGAACCGGGTACTTTTCATTCGTTAATTTATACTATGTAATTAGGTCATCCCTAAGAAATCTGTTTGCCAAACCCTCCAAAACCTTGTTTGCTAAAGGTTGTCTTTATATACATAGCTCATTTTACACTTTGTAACTCTCACAATGTACTGATCCCTGGTAACAGAAATCCAATTTTTAAAATTTATTTTATAATGGATTTTACCAACCCGAGGATTAGAAAATGTTTACAACAGTAAAAAAGCAATTTCTAGTTCTTGTTCATTTTTCTTTAGAGCAGTTTGATTCCCAGTTGCTAAGTAGGAGCAGGGCTACTGTAAGCAGAAAACATTGCCATTGACAAACACAGCCCTATGGAGGCATATTTGTAAGGAAAGTAACAGTTGTAGGTTTGCACCATATGGTGCTGGGCTTCTTCCAAACCACATTTAAAGAAAAAAAAAAGAATTTTCTTGCTTGGATTAAAATGTAGTCTTGTTCCCCAGGTGTACACAGCGTCTGTGCAATTTGTCACCTCTAAATGACACAGGAAACCATTTCATAAGTGACTCCAAGTATATATAATGGATGTCTTAGCGTTATTAACTATTCTGACTGGAGCTCCACATAATCACAACTTCTATGTGCATTCCTATTCAGTCAAAATTAAGTAAATACATCCATTAGTAAAGAAAAAGTCTATAAAGACCATTGTTTTTGTGTATGCTTTTTGGGTCTACACCACACAGGATCTAAATCAATAAAAATAGATATTTAATTGGTCTTTTTACCAGTAACTGCTTAGGGCTTGTTCACAAATCAGTTATTTGATCAGTTATTTCCATCAGTTATTGTGAGCCAAAACCAGGAGTGGAACCTCCACAGAGATCAGGTGTAATGGAAAGATCTGCACCTGTTGTGTGTTTTTGACCCGCACCTGGTTTTGGCTCACAATAACTGATGGAAATAACTAATCAAATAACTGACGTGTGAACAAGCCCTTACATTCTAAAACACAAATGGCAGTAATGTCCTGTTTTCCAATATCATTTTATGAACTTAAAGAAAGTATCATTGTCAAGTGCTTTTATCTCACATTAGTTGATTAGTCTCTTTTTTTTTCAATATGAAATTTTAAATAAAGACCTAAATAATAGAGATGGACAGATCGATTCTACACAAATCAATTTTGTTATGAATTTCCAAAAAGATACTTATGTCGACAAATCCAAAACATATGTGATTCATCCTACATAAATGATCCAAAGTGGTAGCCACTATTTTACAGATCAGAAGACAGAGAAAAATGTTATATAAGACTTTTCAAGACACTTTTGTTTAGGCACATCTTATTCAGACCAGATCGAATCTGATGAGTTATTTGACTGAATTGGTCATAAATAGAGATGAGCGAATTTCCAACCGCAAAACACAACGTTCGTGTGAAAGTAGCCTTAGGCTAGTTTCACACGAATGTTGTGTTTTGCGGTCCGCAAATTGCGGATCCGCAAAAAAAACGGATGACGTCCGTATGGCATCCGTTTTTTTGCGGATCCATTGTAACAATGCCTATCCTTGTTCGCAAAACGGACAAGAATAGGACATGTTCTATTTTTTTTTGCGGGCTACAGAACGGTCATACGGATGTGGACAGCACACAGTGTGCTGTCACTATTTTTTGCAGACCCATAGAAATGAATGGGTCCGCATCCTATCCGCAAAAAATGTGGATCGGAGCCCGCAAAAAATACTGTCATGTAAAAGAGGCCTTAGTTGCAGGAGGACATCTTCCATTTTTGCTATAGTAGAAATTATGTAATTTATAAGTGCAATTTTTAACTACTTTGTGCTGTTTTAAAAGATATTGACTCGACTCAACAATTACATAAGTATGGTAAGTGTCTCATCTATTTTGTACATGGCACGTCTACTGTACAAGAGAACTTTACATTATAAACCAGTGGACTTGCAGAAATCCAGGAGACCAGTCATCCAAACGGTTGCAGAGTGCAGATCAGAGCCTGAAATCGGCATTTTTACACTGCCATGATCCGATTGGTTAGTCTGCATGGACTAACCAATTGCATTGATCACCGGCAAGGGACTACTCTGATTGGTCCCTCGCCGGCATTACTGGACTGTACACCGTCCATGACTATGGCAGTGCAGGGGCAGAAGCTTTAATCCAAGTGTTTTGCAGCGCTTGGATTAAAGAACTTCCATAATGTTTATATTTGTGCTATCTGCACGGGGCATGTGCAGATAGCACACATATAGCCGTATGGCAGTCATGAAGAGGTTAAAGAGATTGTGCAGTAAATTTAGAAGAGGAAGCACTTGTATGAGCACCATGACCCCTACAAAACGGCTGATCTATGAGAGTGGTGGATCTCTGCTCCTAGCTGATCTAACATTGATAATCCATCCTAAAGATAGGTCATCAATAGTGATGAGCGAGCCAGAGCGGCAAGATTCGGGATTCGCACGAATCTTGCCCGCTTTGGCTCGGCTCGGCATCCCGAGGCAGCGTGGATTCGTGAAGATTTGTGAGTCATTGCCAATTTGAAATGCCCGTTTTTTTCAGCCAATCAGCATCAAAGGGGAATGGGAATGCCTGCTGTGATGTAACAGCCCCTATACCTCCCCAGCAGTGATTGGCTGGCAGTGACATGTGACCTAAATTTACATAAGGTAGGGACCTGCAGCATCAGCCTCAGGCCTCATTCACACGTCCACAAAAATCGTCCGCATCTGATCCGTAATTTGTGGACCGGGTGCGGACCAGGTGCGGACCCATTCACAGTCAATGGGGCCGCAAAAGATGCGAACGGCACACTGTGTGCCGTCCGCATCCGCACTTCTGTTCCGTGAGTCCAGAAAAAAATAGAACATGTCCTATTCTTGTCCGGATCCACGGACAGGAAAAGGCATTTCTATCATGTGCCTTCCACAAATTGCGGACTGCACATGGGCCGCTGTCCATGTTTTGCGGATCCGCAAATTGCAAAAACACGGACAACACCAAACGGACGTCTGAATGAGCCCTTAGGGAGCCTCAGAGGCATCCCTACATGCTGCCCCTGGTGTTTCCTATGCATTTCCAAGGTGTTTCCATCATTTTCTGAGGTTTTCACATGTTGGGGCAAACTTGACTGTGCAGAACCTTTGGCCCCTGCAAAAAGATTCGGGTCTCCCATAGACTTTAATGGGATTCGTGTATTCGGCCCGCGGTGGGATTCGGGCCGAATACCGAATCCCGAATCTTTTAGGATTTGCTCATCTCTAGTCATCAATGTTATGGCACTGTCAACACCTTTAAGCTTTGAATAGGTTGCAGAGCCTATGCTTAACTACAGTGCCTTGCGAAAGTATTTGGCCCCCTGGAACTTTTCAACCCTTTGCCACATTTCAGGCTTCAAACAAAAAGATATAACATTTTAATTTTTTGTGAAGAATCAAGAACAAGTGGGTCACAATTGGGAAGTGGAACGAAATTTATTGGATCATTTAAACTTGTTTTGTAATAATAAAACTGAAAAGTGCGGCATGCAAAACTATTTGGCCCATTTTTATTTCAGTTCGGAAAACTCACTCCAGAAGTTCATTGAGGATCTCTGAATGATCCAATGTTGTCCTAAATGACTGATGAAGATAAATAGAATCCACCTTTGTGTAATCAAGTCTCCGTATAAATGCACCTGCTCTGTGATAGTCTCAGGGTTCTGTTTAAAGCACAGAGAGCATCATGAAGACCAAGGAACACATCAGGCAGGTACATGATACTGTTATGGAGAAGTTTAAAGCCGGATTTAAAGCTCGGAAGAGCGGGGGGTGCCTGGTTTACTCCAATAGACTTCAATTATGCTTGGGTGCTTGGTCAAGCACTCGAGCACCCCTGAGTGCTCGGCTAGAGCACCTGAGCATACGAGCACCTTAGTGCTCGATCATCACTACTGACTAATCCATATCTGTATTTAAAATTACTGGTCAAAATATTTTTGCTCAATAAGAGTTTGGGTAAGTCTATATATATTTTTTAAAGTGTAGCTATTGTGATGGTTCATTACACTATAATCTATTAAAGAAATATGTGCATACCTCAACACATTTGCATAAGACTAATAAGTATGCCATTAAGGCAATACGTCTAATCTATGAGGCAGGAACAATTGACCAGAGGCGTAGCTAGAGGTTCAGCACAGGGGGGGCGAAACATACTTGAGTGGGCCCCCCACTTGGCTTCCCAAACGCACGTTTCCAACTTCACAGGCACATACTACTAGTTGTGGTTATAATATTGTATTAGAAAGATTACTATATAAACTGCTAGATCATCTATGCTGCTAAGTACAGTACAATAGACTTTCTACATACCCTACTCTAAATACTCTACCACATAATGCAGTGAAATATAGGAGTAATAGGAGTAAAAAACAAGAGGACTCCTATGTTAAAGGAAACCTGTCCACAGTTTTTACATCACTAAACTAACAGTCCCCTGCCCCCATCAGACCTCAGATCATCAGAATGTGCCCCCCATCAGACCTCAGATCAGTGTATTGTGCCCCACCAGACCTCAGATCAGCGTATTGTGCCCCATCAGACCTCAGATCAGCAGAATATGCCCCCATCAGACCTCACATCAGCCTACTGTGCCCCCATCAGACCTCAGATCAGCGTATTGTGCCCCATCAGACCTCACATCAGCCTACTGTGCCCCCATCAGACCTCACATCAGCGTATTGTGCCCCATCAGACCTCAGATCAGCGTATTGTACCCCATCAGACCTCAGATCAGCAGAATGTGCCCCCATTAGTCCTCACATCAGCCTACTGTGCCCCCATCAGACCTCAGATCAGCGTATTGTGCCCCCATCAGACCTCCGATCAACAGAATGTGCCCCCATCAGACCTCAGATCAGCGTATTGTGCCACATCAGACCTCAGATCAGCATATTGTGCCCCCATCAGACCTCAGATCAGCAGAATGTGCCCCCATCAGACCTCAGATCAGCGTATTGTGCCCCCATCAGACCTCAGATCAGCGTACTGTGCCCCCATCAGACCTCAGATCAGCGTACTGTGCCCCCATCAGACCTCAGATCAGCGTACTGTGCCCCCATCAGACCTCAGATCAGCGTATTGTGCCCCATCAGACCTCAGATCAGCGTATTGTGCCCAATCAGACCTCAGATCAGCGTACTGTGCCCCCATCAGACCTCAGATCAGCAGAATGTGCCCCCATCAGACCTCACATCAGCCTACTGTGCCCCCATCAGACCTCAGATCAGCGTATTGTGCCCCCCACCAGACCTCAGATCAGCGTATTGTGCCCCCATCAGACCTCAGATCAGCGTATTGTGCCCCCCATCAGACCTCACATCAGCGTATTGTGCCCCCATCAGACCTCAGATCAGCTTAATGTGCTCCCATCAGACCTCAGATCAGCGTATTGTGCCCCCATCAGACCTCATATCAGCAGACTGTGCCCCCATCAGACCTCATATCAGCCTACTGTGCCCCTATCAGACCTCAGATCAGCGTATTGTGCCCCCATCAGACCTCAGATCAGCAGACTGTGCCCCCATCAGACCTCATATCAGCAGACTGTGCCCCCATCAGACCTCATATCAGCAGACTGTGCCCCCATCAGACCTCATATCAGCCTACTGTGCCTCTATCAGACCTCAGATCAGCATATTGTGCCCCCATCAGACCTCATATCAGCAGACTGTGCCCCCATCAGACCTCATATCAGCCTACTGTGCCCCTATCAGACCTCAGATCAGCTTAATGTGCTCCCATCAGACCTCAGATCAGCGTATTGTGCCCCCATCAGACCTCATATCAGCCTACTGTGCCCCTATCAGACCTCAGATCAGCGTATTGTGCCCCCATCAGACCTCAGATCAGCAGACTGTGCCCCCATCAGACCTCATATCAGCAGACTGTGCCCCCATCAGACCTCATATCAGCAGACTGTGCCCCCATCAGACCTCATATCAGCCTACTGTGCCTCTATCAGACCTCAGATCAGCATATTGTGCCCCCATCAGACCTCATATCAGCAGACTGTGCCCCCATCAGACCTCATATCAGCCTACTGTGCCCCTATCAGACCTCAGATCAGCGTATTGTGCCCCCATCAGACCTCAGATCAGCAGACTGTGCCCCCATCAGACCTCATATCAGCAGACTGTGCCCCCATCAGACCTCATATCAGCCTACTGTGCCCCTATCAGACCTCAGATCAGCTTAATGTGCTCCCATCAGACCTCAGATCAGCGTATTGTGCCCCCATCAGACCTCATATCAGCAGACTGTGCCCCCATCAGACCTCATATCAGCCTACTGTGCCCCTATCAGACCTCAGATCAGCGTATTGTGCCCCCATCAGACCTCAGATCAGCAGACTGTGCCCCCATCAGACCTCATATCAGCAGACTGTGCCCCCATCAGACCTCATATCAGCAGACTGTGCCCCCATCAGACCTCATATCAGCCTACTGTGCCTCTATCAGACCTCAGATCAGCATATTGTGCCCCCATCAGACCTCAGATCAGCAGACTGTGCCCCATCAGACCTCATATCAGCAGACTGTGCCCCCATCAGACCTCATATCAGCCTACTGTGCCCCTATGAGACCTCAGATCAGCATATTGTGCCCCCATCAGACCTCAGATCAGCATATTGTGCCCCCATCAGACCTCATATCAGCAGACTGTGCCCCCATCAGACCTCATATCAGCCTACTGTGCCCCTATCAGACCTCAGATCAGCGTATTGTGCCCCCATCAGACCTCAGATCAGCAGACTGTGCCCCCATCAGACCTCATATCAGCAGACTGTGCCCCCATCAGACCTCATATCAGCCTACTGTGCCCCTATCAGACCTCAGATCAGCCCACCCAGCCACATAGGATTAAAATAAAAAACTTTACTTACCTGTTCTGCGCTGCGGCTGCCCTCCGGTCCGCGCTCCGCTCTCTTCCCTGGCGGCGCGCACTATGACCTGACGCTGCACGCAGGGGCTGATCTGAGGTCTGATGGGGGTCCCTAAATACAAGTGAGCGCTTCCATAATGGAAGCGCTCACTTGTATTCGCCTGATAGAAGGCAAGGTCATCCTTGCTGGGGCCCCCCCTGAGTCACTGGGCCCGGAGCCGTCGCCCCCCCTGCCCACCCGGTAGCTACGCCACTGCAATTGACATATTTATTGATTTTTTTAATCCTTTTTTTATTAAAACGTTCACTGTTCTTAATGATTAGATATGAAAAAAGTAAAAAAGTAAATAAAAAGTAAATATGAATATTGTAAGAAAAATCTGGTAAATTACATGGTTAATTTTCTGCTCAAGGTTAATGAAAACACACACATAGTATTTGACATGTATAAAATTTGTAAACAGTATTTCAGAGAAACTTTTCAACTTTTCAAGTTTAAAAAAAATAAATGCGTATTAATAGTTTAAAAACTATATTTATTCTAGGAGTCTGCATGCGTTTGACAAATTATTTTTATTTATCTTTCTTTATTATCGACAATATTATTTTTTACAACTTATTTTTTATATTTTGTTCTCCAGATAGGCCAGCAAACATTTTATAGCAGCTTTGGATGTGAAAGGTGAACACTGCATAATAAATAGTGTTTATAAGTTTATAAACATTTTATGCTGATTCTTGCTAATAATGAAGATGTTATAAAATGAAGACCTATAAACAGTAGATTTCAAATAAAAAGTGAACGGAAAAAAAAACAGCTATCTATTCTGTAGAAGGGCAAATGGGAGAGAGGAATCCTCATGGCAAGTATCAAAATTAAGCCTCTATTATAGTGCCAGGATTTTAAGCCCTTCAACCTGGGCCTGTTTTCACCTTCCTGGCCAGGCCATTTTTTGCTAATCTGACATGTGTCACTTTAAGTGGTAATAACTTTGGAACACTTTTACTTATCCAGGCCATTCTGAGATTGTTTTCTTGTCACATATTGTGCTTCACAACAGTAGTAAATTTGTGGCAAAATATTTCATTTTAATTTATAAAAAAATACCAAATTTAGCAAAATTTTTGAAAAATTTTCAAATTTCAATTTTTCTACTTTCAAAATACATAGTAATACCTCCAAAAATAGTTATTCTTTTACATTCCCCATATGTCTACTTTATGTTGGCATCATTTTATAAATGTCATTTTACTTTTTTTGGACGTTACAAGGCACCATTTTTTTAAGCACCAATTCAGATATAAAGTGATTTTGAGGGGTTTACATAATGGAAATCACCCATAAATGACCCCATTTTAGAAACTACACCTCAAATTATTAAAAAAAAAAACTGATGTTACAAACTTTGTTAACCCTTGAGGTGTTCCACAAGAATTAAAGGAAAATGGAGGTGAAATTTCAAAATTTCTCTTTTTTGGTAGATTATTCATGTAAATATTATTTTTTTTTGCAACAAAGCAAGGGTTAACAGCAAACTAAACCTCAATTTACAATACTCTGATTCTGCAGTTTACAAAAGAAACTTTTCAACTTTTCAAGTTTAAAAAAATAAATGTGTATTAATAGTTTAAAAACTATATTTATTCTAGGAGTCTGCATTCGTTTGACAAATTATTTTTATTTAACTTTCTTTATTATCTACAATATTATTTTTTACAACTTATTTTTTATATTTTGTTCTCCAGATAGGCCAGCAAACATTTTATAGCAGCTTTAGATGTGAAAGGTTAACACTGCATAATAAATAGTGTTTACAAGTTTATAAACATTTTATGCAGATTCTTGCTAATAATGAAGATGTTATAAAATGAAGACCTATAAACAGTAGATTTCAAATAAAAAGTGAACAGAAAAAAAACAGCAATCTATTCTGCAGAAGGGCAAATGGGAGAGAGGAATCCTCATGGCAAGTATCAAAATTAAGCCTCTATTATAGTGCCAGGATTTTAAGCCCTTCAACCCCGGGCCTGTTTTCACCTTCCTGGCCAGGCCATTTTTTGCTAATCTGACATGTGTCACTTTATGTGGTAATAACTTTGGAACACTTTTACTTATCCAGGCCATTCTGAGATTGTTTTCTTGTCAGAACATAAATACCCCATAATATGGTGGTAAACGTCTCTATGAGTTTGTGGCAGTGGTCAGAAGAAAAGGAGAGCCACACAGATTTTGGAGGCAGATTTTGCTAGAATGGTTTTTAGGCACCATTTTGTAATTGAGAGACCCTGACGTACCCCTACCATGGAAACCCTCAAAAATTGACCCAATTTTGGAAACTACACCCTTCAACGAATATATTAAGGGGGAACTGACCACGTTGACCCCCTAAGCGTTTTAAGGAATTTGGAAATACTTGGCTATGAAAATGAAAAGTTTCATTTCTTCCAATAAAATGTTGCTTTAGCCCAAAATTTTTCATTTTCACAAGGGGTAATAGGAGATAAGCACCCCATAAGTTCTTTCCCATTTTCTCCTAAACATTGCAACACCCCATATGTGGAGGTAAACTGCTGTGGGGGCACATGGCAGGACTCAGAACAAGAGGAGCGCCATATGGATTTTGCAGAACAGATTTTGATGGATTAGTTTGCGGGAGCCATTGATTTTTATTTTTTTGAGTTATTGTCTTATATAGGGGCTCATTTTTTGTGGGATGAGGTGACATTTTTATTGGTACCATTTTGGGGTACATAAGACTTTTTGATTGCTTGGTACTATATTACACTTTTTGTGAGTGAAAAAAATACCTGTTTTGGCATAGTTTTTTTTTAAATTGTTTTAAAGCATCCACCGGAGTGGGCAAATCATGTGATATTTTTATAGAGCAGGTTGTTACGGACGCAGCGATACCCAATATGTCTACCATTTTTATTTTTATTAAATTTTCACATTAGATTTTTTTTGAACAGAATAAAATCTTTTTTTGTGTGTTTCTATTTTCTGAGAGCCATATTTTTTTATTTTTTTGGCGTTTGTCTCAGGTAGGGTCTCATTTTTTGCAGGACAAGATGACGGTTTGATTGGTACCATTTTGAGTTAAATAAGCCTTTTTGATCACCTGCTATTACAGCTTTTTTGAGGCAAGAGGGAAAAAAATGTCTGTTTTGGAATAGTTTTTAATTTTTTTTATAGCATTCACCTGGGGGGCCATCTCATGTAATATTTTTATAGAGCAGGTTGTTACGGACGCGGCGATACCCAATATGTCTAACATTTTTATTTGTGGAAAGTTTTGCATATTAGATTTAATTTTGAACAGAATAAAATCTTTTTTGTGCTGCCTTTTTCTGAGAGCCATATTTTTTTTTATTTTTCGGGGGATTGTCTCTGGTAGGGTTTCATTTTTGCGGGACAATATGTCGGTTTGATTGGTACCATTTTGGGTTAAATACGCCTTTTTGATCGCCTGCTATTACACTTTTTGTGAGGCAAGAGGGAAAAAATGGTTGTTTTGGCATATTTTTTTAAATTTTTTTGCAGCATTCACCTGGGGGGCCATCTCATGTAATATTTTTATAGAGCAGGTTGGTACGGACGTGGCGATACCCAACATGTCTAACATTTTTATTTTTGGAAAGTTTTACACATTAGATTTATTTTTGAACAGAATAATTTTTTTTTGTGTTGCCATTTTCTCAGAGCCATATTTTTTTTATTTTTAGGGCGATTGTCTCAGGTAGGGTATCATTTTTGCGGGACAAGATGACGGTTTGATTGGTACCATTTTGAGTTAAATACGCCTTTTTGATTACCATCTATTACACTTTTTGTGAGGGAAGGTGACCAAAAAATGGCTGTTTTGGCACAGTTTTTTTTTTACTGCGTTCACCTGGCAGGGTGGATGATGTGATTTTTTCATAGAGCCGGTCGATATGGACGCGGCGATATGTAATATGTATACTTTTCTCTTTTTTTAACTTTATTTTTTACTTGAAACTTTTATTGTAAAACGTTATTTTTTTTTACTTTTTTTCACTTTTTTTCACTTCATTAAACTTTTGGGGGGTTTGATCCCCTTTACAATGCATTACAATACTGTTGTATTGTAATGCATTGGCTATGAGTGTGTTACTCCATGAAATTCACTTACAGCCTGCCTTCTGTGCGATCCAGGGGGCTGGATCGCATAGGCAAGCAGGGATAGCAGCCATGATACCTAAGGAAGGCATCGGGCTGCTATCCAAGCCATCGGGTTCGCGTCACAGCAGCGTGGGGACCAGATAAACTCCCCTTCCTCACGCCCACATCACATGTGCCGCGGTTAGCGCTGACCATGGCACATCGAGGGTTAATATGCCCGCTCCTGCACCTGCCCGATCAGCGCGCCGTACTAGTATGGCGCTGGTCGGGAAGTCACTTCCCGCAGCACCGTACATCTATGGCGCTGGTCGGGAAGGGGTTAAACAAATTATAGCATGACCTGTTTTTATCCTCCACTACCTTTTCATGATCCTTGGGCTATGCGGAGTCTAACCCGGGATATAGTTCCTAGATCCAAAAGAGGAGGGACCAGTGACAGCTTGGCCCCTTACAATAATAGTTTGTTAGCAGATGCATGTTCTGTTGTCTATTATGGAATACAGTGGTGTTTGTGAGTCCTTCAGAATTTTAACCATTTTTATACCAAAGAATGGTTAACCCTTAAAGTACCAACACCCTACATGTAAGGTGCTGGAAGCAGGGACACAAATCCCAGCGCCATGCTGCTACAAGCTCTGATCAGTTGGGCGCAGGACCTGCGCTCACCCTATCAGCTGTAGGGGTCCGGCTGTGTCTGATAGCCGGACCTCTGCTGTATGCACCGGCATCGGTGAAAACACCGATGACAGTGAATTAACACTCACACTGCCACGTCACCGCTGACTGCGGCACGTGCGGTATCCTGAAGGGTTAAATTGTGCCATCGGGTCCTTTTGCTGCCATGACGGGGACTCGATGGCAGGGAAGGCAGCCCGATGGCAGGAAGCTGCAAGTGTATTACAGTGAGTAATACACTTATAGCCAATGATTTACAATACAGAAGTATTGTAATGCATTGTGCAAAGGATCAGACCCCCAAAAGTTGAAGTCCCAGACTGGGACAAAAAATAAAGTGACAAAAGAAGATATAAAAGATATAAATAAAGATATAAAAGAAGTAAAATATAGTTTTACAAAAAAATGAAAGTTTCAAGTAAAAAAAAGCAGCGTCCTTTTCCAAAAATAAAGTTAAAAAAATGTAAAAAAATAGGGAAAAAAAGAACAGTAATCATATTAGGTATCACATAATCCACCCCGCCAGGTGAACACAGTCAAAAAATAAAAAATAAAAACAGTGTAAAAAAAGCCATTTTCTGGTCACCTTGTCTCACAAAAAATGTAATACCAAGTGATCAAAAAGACGTATTTATCCCAAAATGGTATCAATCAAACAGTCATCTCATCTCACAAAAAGTGAGACTCTACCTAAGACAATCAGCCAAAAAAATAAAAAATAGGGCTCTCAGAAAATGGCAAAACAAAAATGAGATTTTATTCTGTTCAAAAAGGCTTTCACTGTGTAAAAATTAAAAGTAAAAATAATAGACATATTAGGTATTGCTGTGTATGTAACAACCTGCTCTATAAAAATATCACATGAGATGGTCCCTTAGGTGAATACTATAATTAAAAAAAAAAAAAAACTATGCCAAAACAGTCATTTTTTGTCACCTTGCCTCACAAAAAGTGTAATACCAAACGATCAAAAAGTCTTAAGTACCCCAAAATGGTACAAATCAAACCGTCATCTCATCCCACAAAAAATGAGACCCTAACTAAGACAATTGCCCCCCCCCAAAAAAAAAGTCTCTCAGTATATGGCAACACAAAAACAAGATTTTATTCTATTCAAAAAGGCTTTGTATATGTTAACAAAAATAAAAATTATACACATATTGGGTATTGCCGCGTCTATAAAAATATCACATGATTTTCCCCCTTAGGTGAATGCTATAAAAAAACTGTGCCAAAACAGCTATTTTTTTTCAACATCCCTCACAAAAAATGTAATACCAAGCAATCAAAAAGTCATATGTACCCCAAAATGGTACCAATGAAAACATCACCTCATCCTGCAAAAAATAAGCCCCCACATAAGACAATCACTTAAAAAAAAAAAAACAATGGCACCCACAAACCAATCCATCAAAATCTGCGCTGCAAAAGCCATATAGTGCTCCTTCTGTTCTGAATCCTGCAATGTGCCCACATAGCAGTTAACCTCCACATATGAGGTGTTGCCATATTCAGGAGAAAATGGTTAACAAGTTATGTGGTGCTTTTTCTCCTGTTACTCCGTGTGAAAATGAAAAATTTGGGGTGAAAATATTTTATTGGAAGAAATGAAACTTTTCATTTTCATAGCCAAGTGTTTTCAAATTCCTTAAAACGCTTAGGGGGTCAAAGTGCTCAGAACCCACCTTAATATTCTTTAAGGGGTGTAGTTTCCAAAATGGGGATACTTTTTGAGGGGTTCCACTGTAGGGGTATGTCTGGGTCTCTTAAAATACAAAATGGTGCCTAAAAACTATACTAGCAAAATCTGCCTCCAAAATCCCTATTTTGCTCCTTTCCTTCTGACCACTGCCACGTGCCCATAGAGCAGTTTAACACAACATATGGGGTATTTATTTAAACTCAGAGTAATGTATATTGAGGTTTATTTTGCCGTTATCCCTTGCTATGTTTCAAGAAAAAAATATTAAAATGAATAATCTACCAAAAAAGTGACATTTTGAAATTTCACCTCCATTTTCCTTTAATTCTTGTGGAACACCTTAGGGTTAACAAAATATGTAACATCAGTTTTTTTTATAATTTGAGGGGTGTAGTTTATAAAATGGGGTAATTTATGGTGGTTTCCATTAGGTAAGCTCCTCAAAATCACTTTATAACTAAATTGGTGCTCAAAAAATGGTTTGGGAAATGTTGTTGAGAATTTGAAAAATTGCTTCTAAACTTCTAAGCCCTCTACTTTCCTAAAAAATAAAATGACATTTATAAAATGATTCCAAGATAAAGTAGACATATGGGTAATGTTAAGTGATAAATATTTTATGAGGTATCACTTTCTGTTTTAAAAGCAGAGAAATTGAAATTTTGAAAATTAAAAATGTTTGAAATTTTTTGGTAAATTTTGGATTTTTTCATAAATAAAGGTGAAATATATTGACACAAATTTATGACTGTTATGAAGTACAATGTTTTAGGAGAAAACAATCTCAGAATGGCCTGGATAAGTAAAAACGTTCTAAAGTTATAACCACATAAAGTCACACATGTCAGATTTGCAAAAATCGGCCAGGGATTTAAGGTGAAAAGTGGCTTCGTATTGAAAGGGTTAAAGAAGAATGTCAATGTTTTGACCTTAATCCAGTAGAAATGTTTTGGAAGAGCCTAAAGTTAGCATTTCATAGGAGGAAACCCACTGACATAAAAAGTTGAAGCTGTTTCCAAGCTGATATGCATATGCATTAAAGGGGTTGTCCGGGTTCAGAGCTAAACCCAAACATACCCTTAATTTTACCCAGGCAGCCTGGGTGAAATAGTATGCTCCGATGCTCTCCTTTGCTCTGCGCTAAATCACTCAGGCCAAAGGCATTTAGCCCAGTTCCGGTGACGAACCAGGCTCTGCCAGGCGGAGGCTTATGCCCAGCAGTGAGCCCGATGACATCACCGACAGTGATGGGTGGGCATTAGCGCTGCCCTAGCCAGTAAAACGGCCCATCAGAGCCGGTGACATCACCGAACACACTGCCGGTTGGAAGACTCCGCCTGGCAGTCTGTTATTGTAATCAAAAGAGCTCTTGCTCTGCGCGATCCAGCGATCAGGCAGGCTGCCTGGGTGAAATTAAGGGTATGTCTGGGTTCAGCTCTGCACCAGATAAAAAGCAAGGGTTCACAAACTTTCAAGCACCGCTGCATATGCTATTAAGAAAAAAAAACAATCTGATCATTTGTCTGTATGACATTGTTAAATATTGCTGATGTCTAGTTGTTTTTTATGATATTTTTGTAAAAATATTTTAGTAATTTATAATAATGCATCAAAATTCACTAAACAAACTAAGACAAAAATCCATTAGTATTGATTCTATTATTTGATTAAAAATAGCATGAGTGTAAGAACAAGCACATATATATATACTAGCAGGAAGACCTGGCTACGCCTGGGTATATTTCATCTATTTCATTTAATGTTTCTGAGTGTTGTTGCAGAGAGAAAGTCATCCTCCCTCCCACCCCTGCAGCTGACAGACGTTGATTTTTACCTTTAATTTTTCAATCTCCATTGGCTGTGGAGAGGGAGGGGTCATGGCCTGACCGAGTCAGGGAGGGGGTGTGGCCTGATTGAGTTGGGGCGTGATGTAGCGAGACTTGGGGTTGGGGTTTTAAGTCCTTCTTTTGAGGGTGGCCAGAATTACAGGTCGATGCCATGGTAATTTATGAGGACACGCAATGGGTAGCAGTGGAAGAAAACATCTTTTATTACTACTGTACGGTCTTAGTCTAAAATTAGTGTATTTCATCTATTTCATTTCATGTTTCTGTCTGTCGTTGCAGAGAAAAAGTCAATGCAGCTGACAGAAGTTGATTTTTAAGTTAATTTTTTCAATCTCCATTGGCTGGGGAGTGGGAGGGGGCATGACCTGAGCGGGGGTGTGGTTTAGCCG